>JAGGNK010007193.1:298429-320442 GCA_017590115.1 Montifringilla adamsi
GGGGGGATGTGGGTGCGTCACCCCGTTTTTCTTGCAGCGCCTGTGCTGGCACCACCCGGGTGGGGGGGACCTGCTGAGAGCCGCCAGCTTTCACCCGGCCTCAGAGCCAGGCAGCGAGGACGTGAGGTGGGTGCCAAGGGGTCTGGGGTGGGGGGGCTGAGGGTGTGCCCCCGGCCCGGCCCCACCCGGGGCTCCCTGTGCCCCCAACCTGGCCCCACCCGGGGCTCCCTGTGCCCCCCAGGTGCCTGGAGGAGCTGCTGCTGGGGGGCCGTGGGCCCTGCGTGTTGGCCGACGCGGCCGAGCTGCCCACGCTGGCCGACATCCAGCTCGCCCACCTGAGGCTGCGGGCGCTCTGCCTGCCAGGTAAGTGGCACCAGGGGGACCCTGGGGACCCCCAAACCCCCCGGGGGGGTTGGGCTTCCCCCCCTCTGAAAGCTCATCCCGTGGGATGCAGGTGCAGTGGCAGAGGAGAAGTGGCTCTCGGCCTTGGAGGGGACACGCTGGCTGGACCACGTCCGGTGAGCAGGGGACAAGGGGGACTTTGGGGTGTAGGGAGGTATTTTGGGGAAAAAACACCCTAAATCCATGGGTGGAATGTCCCCCCCAACCCACCTGGCACCGTGGGGGCATTGTGGTGGGTGCATGAGCCACCCGTGTGACATTTTGGGGTGCCCTGAACCCCTGCTTTTCCCCCCAGCTCCTGCCTGAGAAAAGCAGCAGAGGTGGCGTCGCTGCTGGCAGGGAAGCGCTGCTCCGTGGTGCTGCAAGGTGGGGACACCAGCCTGGGGGCTGGAAAAGGAGGGTAGGGGGCTGCAAAGGGGACCCCTCCTCACCACCTTGTCCCCCCAGAACCCTCGGACCGGGACCTGAACTGCCTCCTGGCCTCTCTGGTGCAGCTCCTGGGGGACCCCCACGCCCGCTCCCTGCCCGGCTTCCAGAGCCTGGTGCAGAGGGAGTGGGTGGCAGCCGGGCACCCCTTCCCACACCGGCTGGGGCTGCTGGGCCAGGACAGCCCCCGGGAGGAGGTGAGACCCCCACTCCTGCCCCACGGGAGGGGATGAGACCCCCATTCCTGCCCCACTGGGGTGACCCTACCTGGGAGGAGGTGAGACCCCCATTCCTGCCCCACTGAGGTGACCCTACCTGGGAGGAGGTGAGACCCCCATTCCTGCCCCACGGGGGTGACCCTACCTGGGAGGAGGTGAGACCCCCCCATCTTGTATTTCCCCCCCAGGCCCCCGTGTTCCTGCTGTTCCTGGACTGCACGTGGCAGCTCCTGTGGCAATTCCCGGCGGATTTTGGCTTCACCGAGGCTTTTCTGCTGGCGCTCCACGACAGCAGCTTCAGCCCCTACTTCAGCACTTTCCGCTTCAGCTGCCAGCGCCAGCGGGGCCACAGCAGCCTGGTGAGGGCCAGGGGAGCACTGCTGCACCCCTAAACCCTCCCATTTCACCCCTTCTCCTCGCTCTGTCTCAGTTTCTCCCTCCCCATTCCAAACTGGGGATGGGCACCCCCAGATTTTACCCTTTGTTTCCCCCTCCGTGCCTCAGTTTCCCCATCCTAAATTGTGCACTGATTTCCCACCCCTTGCCCTGCAGCTCCGGCTCCCCAGCCAGACCTACCGGCCCATGGGGGGCTGGCAGGAGCCTGGGGGGCACAGGGGAGACCCCCACCCCTGCAGCTTCCCCCCGGTCTGGGCCTGGGGCCGGCGCTACACCTGGCAGCAGCGGGAGCAATTCCGGAACCCCGTGGGACCCCCGGGCCCTGCTGAGTCCCTGAGCCCGGGCACGGTGAGTGGGGCTGCCCTGGGGGGCTGCACCCTCCCTTCCCCTCAATCCCTGTTCTTTGCCCCCATTTCCTCTTTCTTTCAGCCCCTTTTAATCCTATTTTTTCACCTCACTTTTCCTCCCCTGTTTTCCCTTCGATGGAAAATCCCAAAAGGGGATTTTTCCTCTTTTTAAAAAAATTTTTCCTCCTCTTTTTTAAAATTTTTCCTAATCCCTGTTCCCCCTTTCCCAGCCCCCCCTGTTTTCCCTTTGATGGAAAATCCCAAAAGGGGATTTTTCCCCTTTTTAAAAAAAATCTTTCCTCCTCTTTTTTTTTTTAATTTTTCCTAATCCCTGTTCCCCCTTTCCCAGCCCGCAGACCCCTGCCCGTGGGGGAGCCCCAGGCTGGTGCTGACGCTGGCTAAGGGCTCCTTGTGCCCCCACCCCCTGCCCTGGTGGAGCCGCCCCCCCCTGCGCCCCCCACTCCGGGTGTCCCCCTCAGACAGCCAGGGGACACAGGGGGGGCTCTTGGGGACACGCCAGCCCCCCCCGGGGCTGCTCCTGCCCTGCACTGCTGGGCCCTGCATCCGGCTCTGGCACCGCTGCTACCTCAGGGGGCTGCCCCAGGAACAGGTACTGGGGAAACTGAGGCACGGGGAGGGCTGCGGACTGGGGGTATGGGTTTGGGGGGCCCCAGTTTGGGGGGTCTCAGCCCTGTTCTGCTGCTTGGGCTGGGGGTGAGGATGGATGGTTTTGGATTTCTGTCCAGGATTTCTGTCCTGAAATCCTTTTGGGGTCCAGGGAAGTTTTTTTGATTTCTGTCCAGGGTTTTGGTCCTGAAATCCTTTTGGGGTCCAGGGGAAATCTTCTGGATTTCTGTCCTGAAATCCTTTTGGGAATCAGGGAAATCTTTTGGCTTTCTGTCCTGAAACCCTTTTGGGGTCCAGGAGAAATCTTTTGGAATTCTGTCCTGAAATCCTTTTGGGGTGCAGGATTTCTGTCCTGAAACCCTTTTGGGGTCCAGGGAAATCTTTTGGCTTTCTGTCCTGAAATCCTTTTGGGGTGCAGGATTTCTGTCCTGAAACCCTTTTGGGGTCCAGGGGAAATTTTTTGTATTTCTGTCCTGAAACCCTTTTGGGGTCCCCTGTGAAACCCCTCTGAGCTGTGTTGAGCCCCTTTGGGGTCCCCCAGGGTACGGCTTCGTGGAGTTCCTGAGCGAGGAGGACGCCGACTACGCCATCAAGATCATGAACATGATCAAGCTCTACGGCAAACCCATCCGGGTCAACAAGGCCTCGGCCCACAACAAGAACCTGGACGTGGGCGCCAACATCTTCATCGGCAACCTGGACCCCGAGATCGACGAGAAGCTCCTCTACGACACCTTCAGCGCCTTCGGGGTCATCCTGCAGACCCCCAAGATCATGAGGGACCCCGACACGGGCAACTCCAAGGGTTACGCCTTCATCAACTTCGCCAGCTTCGACGCCTCGGACGCGGCCATCGAGGCCATGAACGGGCAGTACCTGTGCAACCGGCCCATCACCGTGTCCTACGCCTTCAAGAAGGACTCCAAGGGCGAGCGGCACGGCTCGGCGGCCGAGCGGCTGCTGGCTGCCCAGAACCCCCTGTCCCAGGCTGACCGGCCTCACCAGCTCTTCGCCGACGCCCCGCCGCCCCCGTCCGTGCCCACGCCCGTGGTCACCGCGCTGGGGCCCGGTGTCACCCCTCCAGGTGGGTGACGGGGCAGGGCTGGAGGTGCTGGTGCTAAAATGCCTGTTGTGTTTTCTGGGGTGCCCCAGTGAAGGCAAAAATAATGTGTCTTGACTGTGTTCTCTTCATTAGAAGGCTAATTTATTACTTTGTAATACTATGTGATGTTAAAAAAATACTGTACAGAATAGATACTTACTGTATCTATTCTCTATAGTATCTATAGCATCTATCTGTATCTTCTGTGTAGTATCTACCTATATCTGATACTTACTTAAAGAATACACAAAAGATACTGAATCTTAAAGAATACAGACAAGATACTTACTGAATGCTAAAAAGATAAGGAAAACTTGTGACTCTTTAAGTATCAGATACTTATATTGTATGTATCAATACTTTATATATACTTTTATCTGATACTTAAAGAATACAGACAAGATCCTGAATGCTAAAAAGATAATGAAAACTCAAAGACTCTTTAAGTATCAGATACTTCTATACATTATATGTATCAGATACTTGATATACACTTATATCTGATACTTAAAGAATACACAAAAGATATTATACTATATTCTTAAAAAAACTTGTAACCCTTACAGACAGTCCCAGACAGTCTTTGCCTAATTAATCAACCCAAACACCAATCACCAGTATGCAATTAACAAACCACCCTTTGGTAAACAAATCTCCATAACACGTTCCACCTGTGCCAAACAACAGGTGCAGCAAACGGAGATAAGAATTGCTTTAATTAAGAATTGTTTTAATTCTTTTCTCTGAGCTTTCTCAGAGAAAATCTCCCAGGAAAATCCTGGGAAAGTCTGTGCCTGCTCTCTGTGGCCAGAGAGCTGCTGCCACAGTGACCCTCCTTCTTAAAAATTTATAGCAATTTGGAGGGAGAGGGTTTATTTCATTTATTTTCATTTTTATTTATTCATTTTATTTATTTTCCATTTTTAGGGGAGGCTCCTGCCTTGCTTAGCACACACCTATCTTTCCAAACCAAGACAGATTTTGGCGCCCAACGTGGGGCATCTAAAAAAAAAAAGGGAATAACAATTCTTGAGCAATTAATTTTTGTGTGCTGCTATAGAAACCTCGTTAAGTGACACCATGTGGTCCAGCTTACCCTGGTTTGGGTGACTGTTTTTCTCCCATTTTCAGGCCCTTATTTAAACATAACCAAGGCTGCTGTGGCCGCTCAGTTTGTTTTATGGGTGACTAAAGTGAGGAATTGATGGATTTTTATCTTCCTCTGCAGAGCAGACACGTGGATTCACATCTACCACACACTAACATTGTCTTTTTGGTGTTCCTGCTGTAAGGAAATGACCCCCCTGGGGGGAATTCTCCTTTGTGTTCCAGGCCTGCCTCCCCCGGGCTCCTTCCCGCCGCCGGTGCCGCCGCCCGGAGCGCTGCCCCCCGGCATGCCCCCGGCCATGCCACCCCCGCCGATGCCACCGGGCGCCGGAGCCCCCGGGCCCCCCTCGGGAGCCGCCCCCGCCGGGGGACACCCCCCTCACCCTCACCCCTTCCCGCCGGGGGGGATGCACCACCCAGGTACGGGGCTGCGGGGGGCCGGGGATCCTCCTCTTTTTGTCTTTCCTTCTTTCCTTTGCTTTTCCCTTTCCTCTTCCCTCTCCTCTTACTTAGTTAAAGAATACACAAAAGATATTTACTGAATGCTAAAATGATAATAATGACTCTTTAAGTATCAGATACTTATATATATATGATATGTATCAGATATTTTAAATATACTTTGATACTTAGTTAAAGAATTTCCCTTCCCTTCCCTTCCCTTCCCTTTTCCTTATCTTTCCTCTCTCCTCTCCTTTTCCCTTCCCTTTTTCCTCTCTCCTCTCTCCTTTCCTCTTTCCTTTCCTCTCTCCTTTCTCCTTTTCCTTCCCTTTCTCCTTCCTTTTCCCTTGCCTTCCCGCTAGACACTTCAAACAATTGGAACACAAATTATTTAGTTTCTGAATTAGAACTAATTAACTGACTGGTCCATTTAAGGAATTAAGCACGTGCCATCCATTTTTTTGGATTTTTGATAATTATCAAAATAGTGAAATACTCTCTGAGTGGGGATTGTGATTGCTGAAGGATCTGGGGAGTTCAGGAGGTTGTTTCTGTCTGGGAGGCACCTGAGCAGGGAGAGGAGGTTTTGCCTTCAGTTGGGAAGGTGTGGGATGCAGGGACACGGGAGGGGAGGAAGGCAGGGATGCAGAGAAGGAAGGCAGGAGCTGATTTTGGCATTCATAATTGAATGAAACCAGTTTTTCCCCTGATTCCCCACATTTTGGCCCTGTGGTCCTGGGAAGGAGCAGTGTCTGCATCTCAGCTCTGTGTTCAACAGCACAGATGTTGTGAAATGTGCAGTTTAATGATTCTCTGGGATTTGTTTGATCCTGTGGCTCCAGAGCCACCCTAATTAGGGAGCTTTGTGTGATCCTACTCTGTTCATGCCAGGAACAGATGCTGCAGGGCCTGAGCAGAGCCAATTACACCTGGCCAGGGAAAACCAGGCTTGGGAGCAAAGAATCATTGGTTTGGTGTTTTTTTTAATGGGATAATTGGGAGAAAGGAAGTTTGGGAGAACCCTGGCTGCCCCAGTCAGAGCAGGGCAGCCTCCAGCTTTGGATTGCTTTGGGAGCTTGTCCAAATTCTCCAGAGATGGGGATTCCTCACTGTCCCAGGGCTGCACACACTCTCTATGCCATCTCTTTTCCCACCCACTTGCATCCAAACCCTCTCTTCTTGCTGTAAACTCCGTGTTCCCTTCTCTTTAGCCCTTTTTTTGGCAGCAGAAGCCCCTCTGCACCCATGATTTCCAGACCCAGCTGGGATTCCAGACCCAGCTGGAATTCCAGATCCAGCTGGAATTTTGCTTCCTGGGGGTGCCCAGAGCTGCTTCCCTGCTTCCTGGCACCCCTAACTCCATCCTCCCCCTAGGAATGCCACCCATGCAGGTGCACCACGGGCCACCTGGCATGGGGCAGCACCACCCAGGACCACCAGGCTCTGGAGGACAGCCACCCCCCCGGCCCCCCCCGGGAATGCCACACCCTGGGCCCCCCCCCATGGGGCTCCCCCCTCGGGGGCCACATTTTGGATCTCCAATGGGTGAGTGGGGTCCGTTTTGGGGGGGCTCTGCTTTGTGGGAGGAGGAGGAGGAGGGGTGTGAAGCAAAACCTGGGGGACCTGGCACCCACCCCCCCCATCTTTGGGGTCTTCACAGGGCTTCATCATAGTGACCCTGCACCCCACCATGGGGATATCTCCACAGCTTTGGGGTGATTTTGGATGCCTTTTGTGCCCACAGGGGTTTTTGGAGCAATTCCTGATTCTGGGGAGAGTTTGCCAAGCTGGGGGGGCACCTGCTGCATGTGGCACCCCTGGGTGTGGGTAGGGTGGGCACCTCCAGGGAATTTTGGGGTCTTCACAGAACTTCCTCATTGTGACCTTGCACCCCACCATGGGGATAGCCACAGCTTTGGGGTGGTTTTGCATGCCCTTTGTGCCCACTGGGATTTTTGGAGCAATTCCTGATTCTGGGGAGTGTTTGCCAAGCTGGGGGGGCACCTGATGGATGTGGCACCCCTGGGTGTGGGTAGGGTGGGCACCTCCAGGGAATTTTGGGGTCTTCACAGGGCTTCCTCATTGTGACCCTGCACCCCACCATGGGGATATCCACAGCTTTGGGGGGATTTTGGATGCCCTTTTTGGTTTTTGGAGCAATTCCTGATTCTGGGGAGAGTTTGCCAAGCTGGGGGGAGGGGGGCACCTGCTGGATGTGGCACCCCTGGGTGTGGGGTGGGCACCTCCAGGGAGTTTTGGGAGGTGGGTTTGGGCTGGTGGATCGTGTTCCTCCAGGGGGTTTGGGGGGGCTCTGTCCTTTCCCCCTGGCTCTGACCCCCCCTGTCCCCCACAGGTCACCCCGGGCCGCTGCCGCACCACGGGCTCCGCGGGCCCCCCCCGCTGATGCCCCCCCACGGCTACAACGGGCCCCCCAGGCCCCCCCCCTACGGCTACCAGAGGGTCCCACTGCCCCCTCGACCGGCTCAGAGACCCCCTGGAGTCCCCCCTCGTGGCCCCCTGCGAGGACCCCTGCCCTGAGGAGGGGGGGACTCTCTGCTCCCCATCCTTCCACAGCCCCTGGTGTCAACATTCCCACTCCTGCCAAGGGCTGGGGGCCATGCCCTGCTCCTCCCTTCCCTCCCCATTTCTTCCCCTCATTTGTTTTTATAGTGTTAATTTTCCTCCTTCTCCCCATCTCCTGTTTCTCTTCCCCTGGAAGCTTTCCCAAGCTTCTTTTTACTGGATTTTGTTGGTTTTGTATGGAAAGCAGCGGCCACCCACTTGCAAATAAAGGATTTGGGAACCAAAAGTGTTTTTGGATTGGGACTGAGATCTTTTCCCTGCTTGGGCCATTGGGAAGAACCAGGCTGGAGGGATTTGGGGCAGAGCTGATCCCTGCTCCACCTGTAAGCCTGGAAGAGTGTGCTCTCTTCAGCTGCTCCAAGGAAATGTCTGGATTCCCGTTCTTGAGCTGCCCAAATCCAGGGAGCTGAGGTTTGACCGTGGAATATTTTGGTGCCAAGGTTTAGCCAAAGTCAAAGATTCCCCTGGGAAATCTTCAAAAGGCTTCTCCTGCCCCTGGGCAATGCCAGAGCCCCCAAGAGCTGGGAGTTTGTGGGGGGACATTGAAGTGGGAATTTGCTGCTTGCTTCCTTCTTCATCCCAGTGTTGTCTTCTTACAGCCAGGTGGGAGCCCTAGGGTCTGGATGGGATAGAAGGGAAGCCTGGAACTCCCTCCTGATCCTTCACATCCAGAAATGTGGGGAGAACCCCACGTGGACTGGTGGAGTGAGTGGATTTAAGTGTCAGGGGTGGGATGTGTGGTGTGGGAATGGGGCTTCCCTGTGGTGCTGAGAGCCAAGGGGCTGAGGAGATCTCCAGAATCCAAAGATTCCTGTCTGGATGCAGGGAGCCCCAGGGTGGCATTTCCCTGCTCCTCAGTCACGGAAGCCACCAGGATCCACCCGGGGCAGCCAATCTCCCTGCATGGATACCATCATCATCATCATCATCCTCTTCTCCCCTGGAGGCATCCACTGTCACCCCGTTTTATCCCATCATCCCTGGTGTTACCCTGTCATTCCCAGTCACATCCTCTCTTCCCTCTGACTGCAGTCCTTTGTCAGCCCTGATTTTCTCCCCTTCCCTCCCATTTTATCCCTGTTTTCATCCCATTCCCCTCAGCTCTTTCCCTGTGTTTTGGGCTGGATGGAGCCCTCAAGACAAGAGGAGCCATTCCCTGTCCTGCTGCCAAGCCTGTTCCCTCTGATGATCCACAAAAACACGCCGGGGGCTCTGTGCTGACAGTGGCACATGAGTCACAGGGTGCCTGAGGATGTGGCACTCCTTGTCCCCTCCCCAGGCTCGTGATCCCTGGAGGGCACAGCCTGGATCCTGGTGCTGCCCATTTCCTCCACCGCCAGCCTTGTCCTGCACTTCCATCCTCCTTTTAGTTTTTTTGGGGTTTTTTTTCCCCCAAAAATGAACATCACTATTTCTCAGCTCCTGGGTTTCAAATCCTTCCCGGTGCAGACTGGTCCCCATCCCTGTTTTTCCATCTGAGGGGTGAAATGCTGGTTTGGATGGATCCTGGCAGAGTGTGAGGCTTTGGGGTTGGCACCCTGGAAATTGGGGAGGGTCAGCTCCTTGCAGGGATGCAGGGAAGGTTGGGGCTCTGGGAATGTTGGGGTGCAGGATGAAGTGGCCCAGGGAACATTGGAATGCCAGCGAAGGGGTCAGAGAATATTTTCCTTGTAGGGGCACCCCAAATCCCCCCAGTCTGAGCTCAGCCAGTCCCAGGAGCACCCAGCACCCCGGCGTTTTGGGGCTGGAGAGCTGCAGCTCCCAATTTCCCACCCTCGGGAATCCATCCGTGAGAAACGGGGGTGGCTTTGAACATCCCGTGCTGCAATGTCCATCTCCAGCCCTAAAAATTCCCTAAAAAAATAAATAAATAAATAAAAAATCCATCGGTGGCTTTTGTGTCGCGCCGTAGCCTCGGGGCCGAGTCTGACCAGCCCAGGCGGGGACGATTTGATCCCAAAAAATCCCAATCCAGCCCCGCGGAGGCCGTGACTCAGCCGTGACGGGGGCGGGGGCGGGTTGAGCTTCTCCGAGAGCTCCGGGGGACTGGGGGGGGGGTCCCCGCTTGATGCCCCCCATCCCACCCGCCTCTCCCCTCCATCCGCATCCTCCGGAGCGGCTCCATCCCGGCTGCTCCATCCCGGGAACGCCGAGCTCCGCTTGCGCATCCCGGGAGATCCATCGCTCCCCCCCCGCCGCCCCGGGGTGGGCCGAGCCCCCCGCCCCCGCCGAGCCCCCCCGGTTCTCCGCGTGCCGCGGTTGATCCCTCCCTTCCCGGGGCTGCGCCGATGGACTCTCCCAGCGCTCCGTGTGTGCGGCGGAGGCTGCGGCGGTAGCGCCGGTACCCGGGAGCTCCCGTCTCTCCGTTTCGCTGCCGGAGCATCCTCTTTTCCTCTCCGTATCCCTTCCCCGAGCATCCTTCCTCGCCGGAGCATCCTCCTCGCCGGCACCGGGAAGGAGCTGGAGAGGGCTGAGCCAGGTAAGGGGGAACAAAATGGGTTTATACCCCGCATCCCCCCTCCCCGCGGCGTTAATCGGCGTCCTCGCTGACGGATTCGGGGTTCGGCTTCCCTTTCCCCACTTGCTGTGGCCATTTTGTCCTGGAAAACCTTCTCCGGAGCCCGGCTCTGCCTTTGGATGTGCGTTTTTGGGGGATCCTCTCATCCCTCCCCCCGCGCCTGTGGCCGCAGAGCAGCCGGAGGGGATCGGGAATTCGCCGCAGGGATGGGAGGGGGCAACCGGAGGGTTTTTGGGGAAGGGGTAGCAGGGGGGGATGTTGGGGGGTGACCTTGGACACGAGCGATTCCCAACTCTTCCCCCGTGTCGCCATGTTCCTGGGGGGGTGAGGGGGGAATGCAGCCCCCCCAGCGTGGGACTCCCGGGGGTTTTGGGGTGCACGGTCGCATCGATCCTCGGCTCCTCTTGGATGCGTGGCAGGAGGAGACAGATCCAGACCCCATAACCTTGTCCAGAGCTGTCCAACGCCACGACGGGGCTGCAGGGCCAGCGGCGTGTTCAGCCCCCAAAACGGGCGTTTTTTGGGGTCCTCCCTGGCTCCCACATTTCAGGGACTGTGGTCTGGGGGATTTCTGCCTCTCTCGTGGGGTCAAAACCCCCGATCTCAACCAGCTCTGGCTCCTGGCGTCGGCTCGGCCGCTCGCGGCTCCCTGGTTTGTACGGCCGCTCTCTGTCACCGAGCCAGCTGTGACCTTGCTCCCCCAGCCCATCCTCTTCCTCACCGTGCACCCAGCCTCTCCGTGCTCCCCCATTCCTCCTCCCGGGCCCCCCAATACCTCCCGGACTGTGGAATGCCGGCCCCACACGGGGAGGTTCCAAAGGGAAGCGCGAGCCTGGCTGGAGCAAAATGACCTTGCTCATGGATCGGCCCCTTCCAGGAGCCCTGGGGAGGGGACTGGGGTCTCCCTGCAGCCAGAGGGGACGACAAGGTGGGGGGAATTTGTCATTTTATCCTGTAAAACCACCTGCCTGCCTCTGCTCGGGAGTGGGGGCCCATGCCGTGCCGCAGCCCCCCTCCCTGCAGGGTTCCCAAAGAGCTAAATTTAGCATCCCTGCGTGCCCTGTCCCCTCGCCTGGGCAGGGGGGGACACGTCGCCGGCTGCGTCCCTCTGCCCGCAGCTCCTTCACGCCTGGCCGGCGATAAAAATAGCACTTGGGGGGGGGGTCACGACGGCCCCCGAGGGTGGAGGAGCAGCAGCATCGGGCTGGGGGGCTGCGGGTCCATCCCTGTCACGAGCTGAGCCGGGCTCTGTGCAGTGGGTGTGGGATGCTGGGATGTGAGGGGACATGGAGATGCCACCCCCAGGTGTTTGGATGCCCCTCTGCTGTCCCCAGGGGACTCGTGGTACCCCCCAGCCCCCTTTGGCCGGGTCAGCATCTGCCAGTGCTGGCGTTTCCCACTGTAAATCCTGCCTGGCAGCTCCTGCAGTGAGCGTGGCCTGGCACATTCGGGTCACTGTCACTCCAGGGACCCCCCCAGGGATCCTCTGAGGGGCTCCTGTACCCTGAGCCACCCAGCCAAGGTGGTGCTGGGAGGGTTTGGGGACCCTTGGGGGCTGACCCTCTCATCCTCCCTGTGGTGCTGAGGGAAATGGGGAGCAGACCTGCTAATGGCCTTGATTTTTGGGGGGATGGACTGGGGATGCTCAGGGGCAGCCGTGCCCCTGATGTCCCCCCTGCTCCCCCTGTGCTTCGGGATGAGGGCAGAAGGAATGGATCCAGGGGGGTCCCAGTGAACTGTGGCAGCTGGAGCCCCCCAGGTGAGGGGAAAGGGGCTGGCATGGAGCCAGCCTGTCCCCACTCCAGCCCCCCCACCTGCTGCTTCACCGGGGGGGGGGGTCCCCAAATCCTCCTGTTTCCATCTGAGACGGAAAAAAAAAGTGCAAAGTGGCACGCAGGGCCACCACCACCCAACCTCAGCCTGGTTTTCTCTGGGCTCCCCAGGTCCAGGCTGGCATCCAGGGTCCTCCCACACCCCATTCCACGGATGGGTAGCTCCACCACCCCTCTCCCCTCACCCCGGGCTTGAGGGCGCAGCCCCCCCCAAGGCAGAGACACCCCCTGCACCGCCAGCGCCCCGTCCCAGCCCAAGGACGCCATGGACGAGTCGTTCCGGGACCGGACCGCGTTCATCCGCGGCGCCAAGGACATCGCCAAGGAGGTGAAGAAGCACGCGGCCAAGAAGGTGAGCCGGGGCATGGACCGAGTGCAGGACGAGTACACCCGGCGCTCCTACTCCCGCTTCGAGGAGGAGGAGGACGATGAAGACTACGCGCCCCAGGACGGCTACTACCGGGGGGGCGAGGGGGCCAACGAGGAGGAGGGGGTGTCCAGCGACGCCACTGAAGGCCACGATGAGGAGGATGAGATCTACGAGGGCGAGTACCAAGGGATCCCCCGGCAGGAGTCGCTGAAGGGGGGGGAGCGCCTGGGGGCCGCGGCGGCCGCCGGCGCTTTCGACGACAGCGAGGGGCAGCGGAGGAAGGACAGGGAGGAGCTGGCGCAGCAGTACGAGCTCATCCTGCAGGAATGCGGCCACGGCCGATTCCAGTGGACCCTCTACTTTGTCCTGGGCCTGGCCCTCATGGCTGATGGCGTGGAGATCTTTGTGGTGGGCTTCGTCCTGCCCAGTGCCGAGAAGGACATGTGCCTCTCCGACTCCAACAAGGGCATGCTGGGTGAGGAGAGGGGATGGGGAAGGACATGGGGGGCTCAGGAAGGTGGGGTGGGGGGGACACAGGGGCTATGGAAGAACACAGGAAGAATTGGGAGGCAGTGAGGCCAGAGGGTGTGGGGTCCAGGAAGGGATGTGGGGACGGGGAGGGGTGCAGGACCCCCCGGTGAGGGCTCCCACCATCCTCCTCCCAGTCCCACACTGGTCCCCACACGAGCAATGGCGAGGGGCAGCTGAGGGGAGCGAGCTCAGGAATTTGGGCTGACTGGATGCTGAGACTGCCTTTGGGGGGCCATGGGGGGCTTTGTTCCATTGCTTCCCCCTTCTCTGTGACGCCTGCTGGAGCCTGACACCCCCCCCAAACCCCAGGGGACACCAGTGCCCCCCATCCCTGAGATGTGGCCATCTTGGGACAGGGCTGGGTGTGGGGGTCCTGGTGGCACATCTGCCCCCCATGTCCCACAGTCCCTGAGCAGATCAGGGGGACAACAGGGCGTTCTGTCCCCTCCCTTCAAGGGGACCCAGCGTTTTGAGGAGAGGGTCCCTGCCCAAGTGCCGAGGATGCTCTCCCTCCCCCGGGTGACTCGGGGTGCAGGTCCTCGTGTCCCCCAGCACTGACCTGGCTGTGTGTGTGTCCCCCCCCTCCTCCCCAGGACTCATCGTGTACCTGGGCATGATGGTGGGCGCGTTCGTGTGGGGCGGGCTGGCCGACCGGCTGGGCCGAAGGCAGTGCCTCCTCATCTCCCTCTCCGTCAACAGCGTCTTCGCCTTCTTCTCCTCCTTCGTCCAGGGCTACGGCACCTTCCTCTTCTGCCGCCTGCTCTCGGGCGTGGGGTAAGGGGGGGGCCAGCTGTTGTGTTTGCGTTGGCCCCAGATGAAGGAAGGGAAGATGACTCTGAAATTTATTATTTTGTGATACTACGTTATGGTAAAGAATGGTAAACTATATTATATATAAACTATACTATGCTAAACTAAACAATGCTAAAGAATGGTAAACTATACTATATATTAACTATACTATGCTAAACTAAACTATACTAAAGTATCCTTTCTGTATGCTAAAGAACACAGAGAGGATACTTACAGAAGGTTAAAAAGATAATAATGAAAGCTCGTGACTCTCTCCAGAGTCCTGACACAGCTTGGCACTGATTGGCCATTGAGTCAAAACAATTCACGTGAAAGCAATGAAACAATCACCTGTGGGTAAACGATCTCCAAACCCATTCCAAAGCAGCAAAACACAGGAGAAGCAAATCAGATAATTACTGTTTTTCCTTTTCCTCTGAGGCTTCTCAGCTTCCCAGGAGAAAAATCCTGGGCAAAGGGGTTTTTCCAGAAAATGTGAACGCCACACAGGGACCCCCAGAGCAGGGGCTGACCTCCCTGCTGTGTGTGGTGGGGCAGGGGGTGACGCCGCTCCCTCCCCTCCGTCCCCAGCATCGGCGGCTCCATCCCCATCGTCTTCTCCTACTTCTCGGAGTTCCTGGCGCAGGAGAAGCGCGGGGAGCACCTGAGCTGGCTCTGCATGTTCTGGATGATCGGGGGCATCTACGCTTCCGCCATGGCCTGGGCCATCATCCCCCACTACGGTAGGAGCCCTGGGCTGGTGGCACGCAGGGGATGCGCCGGGGCTCGGCCCCACCACCGTGTCCTGTCCCTGTCCAGGCTGGAGCTTCCAGATGGGCTCTGCGTACCAATTCCACAGCTGGAGGGTTTTTGTCCTCGTCTGCGCCTTCCCCTCGGTCTTCGCCATCGGTGCGCTCACCACCATGCCGGAGAGCCCGCGCTTCTACCTGGAGGTGGGGTCTGGGGGGGCGTTCGGGGAATCGGGGGTGCATCAGGGACCTGGAGGGGGTCCCCAGGAAGGGACGCCCAGGGGGTGGTGAGGCCTGGACAGGAAGCCCCAGATGGGTTTTGGAGAGGGGTGGAACGGGGCAGGAACCCCAAAAGTGGGTGATGGGACCCAGAGGGATGGGGGTGACCCTGAGGAGGTGATGAAGATGGGGGAGGGATCGCCGTGGGGGGGTGGCAGGACCCAGGTGGGTGGTGGAATCCAGGCAGGGACCCCTGATGGGGGGTCAGGGTCCAGTTTGGGGTGTCCCAGGGTGACCTGTCCCTGCCCTCACAGAACGGGAAGCACGACGAGGCCTGGATGGTGCTGAAGCAGGTCCATGACACCAACATGAGGGCCAAGGGCCACCCCGAGAGGGTCTTCTCGGTAAGGACCCCCCAAGGCTGAGCCTTGGGGTCCCCAGCACCCCAGGCAAGGGTGAGGTGTCCCCCAACAGCAAGGGTGCAGTTCCCACCTCTGGGAAAAGCACAGCCTGGGGAATGTTGCTGTAACAGGTGGGGAAACTGAGGCACAAGGCGGTGCTTCCTGGTGTCCCCAATCTGTCCCACCCACAGGTCACCCACATCAAGACCATCAAGCGGGAGGACGAGCTCATCGAGATCCAGTCGGACACGGGGACGTGGTACCGGCGCTGGCTGGTCCGATGCCTCAACCTGTCCCAGCAGGTGAGGCCGGGGCCACCCCGGGCTCTCTGCGCCCCCTGTCACCTGCCATGTCCTTGTCACCCCTCGTGTCCCTCTGCAGGTCTGGAGCAACTTCCAGCAGTGCTTCGTGCCCGAGTACCGGCGGGTGACGCTGATGATGATGGCGGTGTGGTTCACCATGTCCTTCAGGTGCTGCGGGTGGGATGGGATGGGATGGGATGGGATGGGATGTGATCAATGAGATGGGATGGGATCCATGGGATGGGATTGGATGGGATCAATGGGATGGGATTAATGGGATCCATGGGATGGGATGGGATCAATGAGATGGGATGGGATCCATGGGATGGGATGGGATTGATGGGATGGGATCAGTGAGATGGGATGGGATGGGATCCATGGGATGGGATTAGTGGGATCCATGGGATGGGATGGGGCAGCACCGAGTGGGATGGGATGGAACAAGCATCACTGGGATGGCACTGGGAGCTCAGGGCTGGTTCTGGGAGCCCTGGGCCAGCTCTGGCGAGCCCAGGCGTGTGGTGCCCGCTCACCCCTGTCCCCGCAGCTACTACGGGCTCACCGTGTGGTTCCCGGACATGATCAAGCACCTGCAGAGCATCGAGTACGCGTCGCGCACGAAGCTCTTCACGCGCGAGAAGGTTCGGCACTTCACCTTCAACTTCACCCTGGAGAACCAGGTGCACCGTGGCGGGGAGTATTTCAACGACAAGTGAGTGAGGGGAGGCTGAGCCTGGGGTTGATGAGCTTGGGGCTGCCCAGCACAGGGGCGGGGGGCATCGGGGGTCTCCCTCCTGTCCCCCCGTGCAGGTTCATCGGGCTGAAGATGAAGTCGGTGACGTTCGAGGACTCGCTCTTTGAGGAGTGTTACTTCGAGGACATCACTTCCAGCAACACCTTCTTCAAGAACTGCACCTTCATCTCCACCGTCTTCTACAACACAGGTGGGGGAATGGGATCCCCGGGAGGGGGTGACCCACCAAGGTGGCCCCCAATTTTGATGGAGATGGGGGTGGGCCACCAGCTTGGAGGAAGGTCAGGAAATTCCTCAGGGGCATGATGGAGTTGGGATGGTAGAGATAATGTGACCCACCAGGGTGGCTCCCAGGGTTTTGGTGGAGATGGAGGTGGGCCACCAGCTTGGAGGAAGGTCAGGAAAGTCCTCAGTGGCACGATGGAGTTGGGTGGTTGAGATAATGTGATCTCCCCAGGGTTTTGATGGAGATGGGGGTGAGCCACCAGCTTGGAGGAAGGTCCCCAGTGGCACGATGGAGTTGGGGTGGTGGAGATAAGGACCAGGGTGGTCCCCAAGGAGGTGATGGAGGCGTGGTTGACCCACCAGGTGGGGTGGGAGAGGCCAGACAGGTGTGCACGGAGATGGGGTGACCCCGTGGCCCACTGTCCCCCCAGATCTGTTCGAGTACAAGTTCATCAACAGCCGGGTGGTGAACAGCACGTTCCTGCACAACAAGGAGGGCTGCCAGCTGGACTTCAGCGACGACAACAACGCCTACATGATCTACTTTGTCAGCTTCCTGGGCACCCTGGCTGTGCTCCCTGGAAACATCGTCTCGGCCCTGCTCATGGACAAGATCGGCCGCCTGCGCATGCTGGGTGGGCAACGGGATGGGCTGGGGGCAGCCTCGGTGGGGCTGGGGGTCCTGGAGGTGCCTTCCAACCCAAACTAGGCTCTTGGTCTTCTTGACCCACTACCGACACCTTTACCCTGTTGGTCACCCCACCTCCATCACCTTTCTGGGGACTTTCCTGATCCTCCTCCCACCCGTTGGTCACCTCCATCTCTGGTGATCTTTTGGGGACCTCCTGGTGGGTCACTCTCATCTCTTGACCCACCACCATCACCTTTATCCTGTTGGTCACCCCACTTCCATCACCCCTTTGGGGACTTTCCTGATCCTCCTCTCATCTCCATCTCTGGTGACCTCTTGGGGACCTCCTGGTGGGTCACCCCCATCTCTTGACCCACCACCATCACCTTTACCCTTTGGGGACTTTCCTGATCCTCCTCCCACCTCCATCTCTGGTGACCTTTTGGGGACCTCCTGGTGGGTCACCCCCCACCTCCCTCTCCCTTTTGGGACTGTCAGCCCCGCCCAGTCCCACCTCGTGCCTCAGTTTCCCCGCGCTCTGACGTGTCCACGTGTCCCCCAGCCGGCTCCAGCGTCATGTCCTGCATCAGCTGCTTCTTCCTGTCCTTTGGGAACAGCGAGTCTGCCATGATCGCCCTGCTCTGCCTCTTTGGGGGGGTCAGCATCGCCTCCTGGAACGCGCTCGACGTGCTCACCGTGGAGCTGTACCCCTCTGACAAGAGGTGGGGGCCTGGCACGGAGATTTTGGGGGCAAGGAGTGAAGTTTTGGGTGCAAGAACTGAAGTTTTGCGTGGAAGAAGTGACATTTTGGGGTGCTGGGTGCCCATTTTAAGGTTTGGAGTTCAAATTTTGGGGTGTTGGGTGCCCATTTCAGAGCTTTCAGTTCCCATTTTGGGGTGCTGAATGCCAATCTAAAGGTTTGGAGTTCCAATTTTGGGGTGGTGGATGCCAGTCTAAGGGTTTGGAGCTCCAGTTTTGGGGTGCTGGGTGCCCATTTCAGGGCTTTGAGTTTCCACTTTGGGGTGCTGGATGCCAGTCTAAGGGTTTGGAGTTCCCATTTTGGGGTGCTGGATGCCCATTTCAGGGCTTTGAGTTCCCATTTTGGGGTGCTGGATGCCAATCTAAGTGTTTGGAGTTCCCATTTTGGGGTGCTGGATGCCAGTCTAAGGGTTTGGAGTTCCCATTTTGGGGTGCTGGGTGCCCATTTCAGGGCTTTGAGTTCCCATTTTGGGGTGCTGGATGCCAGTCTAAGGGTTTGGAGCTCCAATTTTGGGGTGCTGGGTGCCCATTTCAGGGCTTTGAGTTCCCATTTTGGGGTGCTGGATGCCAGTCTAAGGGTTTGGAGCTCCAATTTTGGGGTGCTGGGTGCCCATTTCAGGGCTTTGAGTTTCCACTTTGGGGTGCTGAGGTGCTGAATGCCAATCTAAAGGTTTGGAGTTCCCATTTTGGGGTGGTGGATGCCAGTCTAAGGGTTTGGAGCTCCAGTTTTGGGGTGCTGGGTGCCCATTTCAGGGCTTTGAGTTTCCACTTTGGGGTGCTGAATGCCAATCTAAAGGTTTGGAGTTCCCATTTTGGGGTGCTGGGTGCCCATTTCAGGGCTTTGAGTCCCACTTTGGGGTGCTGAATGCCAATCTAAAGGTTTGGAGTTCCCTTTTTGGGGTGCTGAGGTGCTGAATGCCAATCTAAGGGTTTGGAGTTCCCATTTTGGGGTGCTGGATGCCAGTCTAAGGCTTTTGACTTCCCATTTTGGAGCCCTGGGTGCCCATTTCAGCCTTCCAGGCGCCAATTCCATGGTGCCACCTGCCCTCTGCAGGCGCCCACGAGGCTGGGCACCCACCCCTACCCCCCGAGGGGTGCCCCCCATCAACCCCATCCCTCCTCACCCTCCTCAGGACGACGGCGTTTGGCTTCCTGAACGCTCTGTGCAAGCTGGCAGCCGTGCTGGGCATCAGCATCTTCACCTCCTTCGTGGGCATCACCAAGGCCGTGCCCATCCTGTTCGCCTCAGCTGCGCTGGCCCTCGGCAGCTCCCTGGCCCTCAAACTGCCCGAGACAAGGGGGCAGGTCCTGCAGTGATGGGGGGGCTGGGGGAGAGGGGACGCCCCCCCCACCCTTGCCCGGGGTGCCCCCCAAATCCAGCGTTTTGCCCCCCACCTCCCCTTCCCTCTCCTCGTGCCCCTGGGATTAGTCGCGTTAGACACTGTGAAATGTCTTGGAGCATTTGGGATCTTTTTCATTTACATCTTCAACTCCCCCCCCCCTAAAATTCCCCTCTGACCCCTCCTCAAACCTGCAATTCTCCCCCTCAGCCCCCCCAGTTTCTTTTCTTGGTGTCACCCCCTGTGTGCTGCTCATTCCTGGGGGGCTGTGGGACAGGATTTAGGGGGGGCCCTGGCCCTCTGAACCCCCACATCTCTGTGCACCCCCCCCCAAATCCCTGCTGAGCTGAGGAGCAGGAGGATGAAGTCTCTGGGTGTATGGGGGGGGGATGAAAAATCCCCCACAGGGTGGGAGCAGGGAGGGGGTGGCTGGGTGGGTCCAGCCTGGGGGTGCTATGGGGTTTGGGGGGGTCACCCCCATTATTTTTGTCCCCTCCCAAACACCAGGGTGGGGGTCCCGTGAGCCCCACGCTGCTCCTGGGGGGGTCCCGTGAGCCCCACACAGTTCTTGAGGGGGTCTTGTTTTTCCTGGGGGGCGTCCCAGGAGCCCCACACTGTTCCTGGGGGGGGTCTCGTTGTTCCTGAGGGGGTCCTGTGAGCCCCACGCTGTTCCTGGGGGGGGTCCCGTTGTTCTTGGGGGGGTCCTGGTGGCCTCACAAGGTTCCTGGGGGGGTCCTGTTGTTCCTGGGGGGCGTTCCAGGAGCCCCACGTTGTTCCTGGGGGGGGGGTCTCATTCCTGGGGGGCTTCCTGGCAGCCCCACACAGTTCTTGGGGGGGGGTCCCGACAGTCCCACACAGTTCTTGGGGGGGTTCTTGAGGGGGTCCCGTTGTTCCTCGGGGGGCTCCCACGCTGCCCCCGGGGGTCTCCCGGAGCCGTCACTGCTTCCCCGCCGCCTCCTCCTCTTCCTCCTCCCCGGCCCCGCGGCGTTTCTCCCTCTTGGAGCCCCCCAGGCAAGGGGGCGCGGGGGGGTTTTGGGGGTCACCCTTCCACTGCTCGGGGGTGCGGGCGGTGACCTGCAGGGCGTGCAGGGGCCCGGCCAGCTCGGCCCGCAGCGCCTCGTGCACCAGGCGGTGCCGCTGCAGCAGCGGCAGCCCCGCGAAGCGCCCGCTCACCACCAGCACCCCGAAATGAGTCTCGGCTCCGGGGGGGCCCCCGTGGAGGGGGGAGTCGTCCCGAATTTCCAGGTGAGTGGGTTGGAGGGCTGCCGTCAGCTTGGCACGGATGGCGCGGGCCAAGGGACCCCCCGTGCCCCCCATGGCTGCCCCGGCGGCTGCAAGGAGGGGACCCCGCATGGGAGAAGGGCTGCAAGAGAGAGGGGGGATTTGGGGGTGCAAGGAGAGAAACCCCCCAGGAGAGGACCCAGAATGGGAGAAGGGCTGCAAGAGAGAGGGGGAATTTGGGGGTGCAAGGAGAGAACCCCCCCAGGAGAGGACCCAGCACTGGAGAAGCGCTGTGGGATTTGGGGGTGCAAGGGGAGAAACCCCCCCAGTCCCCAGCTGGCACCGGAGGAGTTTGAGAATGTTTTGGGGGGGCTGAGGGTGTGGGGTGGGGGACAGGGGTTAACAAAGGGGTGCTGGGGGGGGTGGAATGGGGAATAAGGGGGTGCTGGGAGCTGTGAGTCTGGGGGAGCCCTGCTGGACCAGCCCCACCCCCAGGAACGGCGGAGGGGGCGCACGGGGGGTGTCCCGGGGAGCTCCCGGGCCCGGAGCTCTCGGGAAGGGCCTGACCTCTCCCTCAGAGCCCGCCTGTCCCCCGCGATCCTCCCACAGGACACCCCCGGGGACCAGCAGATGCTGCCGGAGTTCCCAATGCCCTCGAGGACCCTCCCGGTGCCCTCCCGGTGCCCCCGGTGCCCTCACGGCCCTCACCGCCCGCTCCGCTCCCGCCGCTCCGGATCACCGCCGCCGTCACGTGACGCCGCCGTCACGTGCGCCACGTAACCCCGCCCACCCCCCGCCGGCGGCGAAAGCCCCGCCCCCTACGCGCAGACCACGCCTTTTTACCCTTATATGGCTAAATGGGCGGAGAGTGCTATGTGGGGGCGGGGCCAGGTGTGCTCGGGGACGCGATTTCCTAAGAGGAGCGGAATTTTGGGGTTCTCACCAGACATTCCCCCAGTTTTTCCCGGTTCATCCTGATTTTCCTGCTTTTATCCTGATTTTTCCGTCCTGATTTTCCTGCTTTTATCCTGATTTGTCCGTATTCACCCCTATTTTTTCCAGGTTCACTCTCATTTTTCACATTTCTCCTCATTTTTTCCAGGTACACCCTAATTATTTTCCAAGCTCATCCTGATTTTTCCAGGTTCATCCTGATTTTCCTACTTTTATCCTGATTTTTCCTCATTCAACCCTATTTTTCCATCATCGCCCTCACATTTTCAAGACTCACTATAATTTTTTATTTCTCCTCATTTTTCCCTTATTTTTCTCTTAATTTCACCCTGACTTTTCCAAGTTCATCCTAATTTTCCTACTTTTATCCTGTTTTTTCCCCGGTTCATCCTTAATTTTCCTACTTTTATCCTGATTTTTCCGTATTCACCCCTATTTTCCCATCATCGCCCTCATATTTTCCAAATTCACTCTCATTTTTTTTTATTTCTCCTCATTTTTTTCCTTATTCTTTTCCTACCTTCATCCTGATTTTCCCCAGTTCATCCTGATTTTCCTACTTTTATCCTGGTTTTTCCCAGTTCATCCTTAATTTTCCAGGTTCACCTTCATCTTCTAAGTCCGCCCTTATGAGATTCCCTAAAAACTAAAAGAAGGGGTTTTTTTGTCTTTTTTTTTTGTTGTTGTTGGTTTTTTTTGGGGGGGGTTTTTTTTGGTTTTTTTTTTTTTTTTTTTTTTTTTTTTTTGATTATTTTTCTTTCCCAGG
>JAGGNK010007193.1:320646-341169 GCA_017590115.1 Montifringilla adamsi
TAAGGGGGGCTGGGGGTGTGGAAGGGGTTAACAAAGGGGTGCTGGGGGGGGTGGAATGGGGAATAAGGGGGTGCTGGGAGCTGTGAGTCTGGGGGAGCCCTGCTGGACCAGCCCCACTCCCAGGAACGGCGGAGGGGGCGCACGGGGGTGTCCCGGGGAGCTCCCGGGCCCGGAGCTCTCGGGAAGGGCCTGACCTCTCCCTCAGAGCCCGCCTGTCCCCCGCGATCCTCCCACAGGACACCCCCGGGGACCAGCAGATGCTGCCGGAGTTCCCAATGCCCTCGAGGACCCTCCCGGTGCCCTCCCGGTGCCCCCGGTGCCCTCACGGCCCTCACCGCCCGCTCCGCTCCCGCCGCTCCGGATCACCGCCGCCGTCACGTGACGCCGCCGTCACGTGCGCCACGTAACCCCGCCCACCCCCCGCCGGCGGCGAAAGCCCCTCCCCCTACGCGCAGACCACGCCTTTTTACCCTTATATAGCTAAATGGGCGGAGAGTGCTATGTGGGGGCGGGGCCAGGTGTGCTCGGGGACGCGATTTCCTAAGAGGAGCGGAATTTTGGGGTTCTCACCAGACATTCCCCCAGTTTTTCCCGGTTCATCCTGATTTTCCTGCTTTTATCCTGATTTTTCCGTCCTGATTTTCCTGCTTTTATCCTGATTTTTCCGTATTCGCCTTCATATTTTCCAGGTTCACTCTCATTTTTCACATTTCTCCTCATTTTTTCCAGGTACACCCTAATTATTTTCCAAGCTCATCCTGATTTTTCCAGGTTCATCCTGATTTTCCTACTTTTATCCTGATTTTTCCTCATTCAACCCTATTTTTCCATCATCGCCCTCACATTTTCAAGACTCACTATAATTTTTTATTTCTCCTCATTTTTCCCTTATTTTTCTCTTAATTTCACCCTGACTTTTCCAAGTTCATCCTAATTTTCCTACTTTTATCCTGTTTTTTCCCCGGTTCATCCTTAATTTTCCTACTTTTATCCTGATTTTTCTGTATTCACCCCTATTTTCCCATCATCGCCCTCATATTTTCCAAATTCACTCTCATTTTTTTTTATTTCTCCTCATTTTTTTCCTTATTCTTTTCCTACCTTCATCCTGATTTTCCCCAGTTCATCCTGATTTTCCTACTTTTATCCTGGTTTTTCCCAGTTCATCCTTCATTTTCCAGGTTCACCTTCATCTTCTAAGTCCGCCCTTATGAGATTCCCTAAAAACTAAAAGAAGGGTTTTTTTTGTCTTTTTTTTTTTGCACACGGAAAGCGGGGAGAAAAGTCAGAGGGGTCCCGCCAGTCCTGCTGCCACCTCGTGGCATGGATCCTCTTCTCCAACTTCTTTGTGGCTCACAGAAATCACTGTAAAACCTCTTCCCCAAATCCCCAAATCCTTCTTGCAGCTGAGATGTTCACAACACGAAGCAACACTCCATTTTCAGGAGGCTTCAAACCTTTTTTTTTTTTTTATTCTATTTATTCTTTTTATCCATCCTTACAAAACTCATAAATTTACACTTGTTGGTCACGAGAGACCAAAAAAAAAAAAAAAAGGGTTTTTTTCCATTGGTCACGAGGGACGAAAAAAAAAAAAAAAGTGTTTATTCCAACAGGTTTCTCTTATTTATAATTTTTTTTTTCCTTGGTTTCTGTGTCAAGAACCTCGGTAGGAAATCCTCTCAGGGGTGAGCATGGATCCTCTTCCCAAACTTCTCTCTGGCTCACAGAAATCCCTGTAAAACCTCTCCCACACCTGGAGAACCCTCAGGACGGGCAGCTCGGACGGACCCCCACGCCCACCTCACCCTCCCCACCGGAATTTGCCTTTTGGGATCCAAAAATCCCCCCTGGCTATTTTTAAATTGCTGCCGGAGCCCACTCAGCTCCCGCTCCCCGTGACAAATCCGCCTGTCGCGATCTTCAGCTGTTTTTTTCCCTCCCTCTGCTCCGAGCCCGGGTGGCAACAGCCGGGATTCCCTCCCCATCCCCACCCCGAGCAGGCACCGGGATTTTCCTCTGGGGGCTCTGGGGGGATTTGGTGCCCACCCCCCGGCATTTTCTGGGGTAAGTGGAGTGCTGGGATCCTTGGTGGAGTGTGGGGATGGAGGGATGGGATTTGTGCTTGGGATGGGGTTTATTTCCTTTATTTCTGGAGGGATAGGGTTAATTTCCTTTATTTCTGGAGGAAAGGGGTTTATTTCCTTTATTTCTGGAGGGATGGGGTTAATTTCCTTTATTTCTGGAGGAAAGGGGTTTATTTCTTTTATTTCTGGAGGAAAGGGGTTAATTTCCTTTATTTCTGGAGGGATGGGGTTTATTTCCTTCCAAGCATGGCATGGAAGGAAGAGTGCATCCTTTGGGATTGATTGTGCACCCTGGAAAGAAGAGGGATCCACTTTTCCACCTCTCTGGCTGATTTCCCCAAATATCATCTTCCCACCCCAGTCCCAACGCTCTCCTGGGCTCAGGTGGGCACCAGGATTTGCTCCCTGCAGGTGGAAAGCAGCAGGAGCTTGGTTTAGGACACAGAAGGATTTCCTGAGTGCGTCCCCAAAGGGATTTGTGGGTGCTGGAATGCTGAGGGACCAACTTCCCACCCCTGTCCTCCTCCGTGGCCTTTGGAATGGACCTGGAAATTCCCAGTTTGGGACATTCCTGACCATTCCTTCTCCGTGCAGGGAGCAGGGCTTGGTGTAGGTGGGATTTCAGGAGTGCAGCCAGCACGGTCTGGCAGTCATTGATCCCTGGGGACATTGGCCACCAGCCCTGGGGACACTGGCCATCGATCCCTGGGGACATTGGCCACCAGCCCTGGGGACATTGGCCAGCTTTGGCCATGTTTGCCTTCACGACTTGGCTGTGCCCCAGGAGACAAAACGCTGGGAAAGCGTTCCCCTGTCAGGGAACATCCCATTCCCTGCTGGACACATCCCACGGGGAAAAGCTTTTCACTCCCGGGTGGTGCCCACGGGGCTTTCCAAAGAGGAAAACCCAGGGAAGCTCCCACGAGCCCACATTCCCCAGGGTTCGGGGGGCTCCCACCTCCTCCTGGAGCTCCTGTGCCCCACCTTCTCCAGGCTCTGGCTGTCGTTCCCGACTGGATCAGAGCCCAGCTAAATTTAGAAGGATCGATTTCAACCCCCGCCTCTGCCCCGCGGGGGAAAGGACAGAGCAGAGGTGCCCGGGGACGAGGAGCCACGGGGGGCTCCGTCCTCTGTCCCCTGGACTGGTGGGACCCCAAATTTACCCAGCTGCAGGACCATGGAGGAGCCCAGGGGGGCTGGAATTTTCCTGGGTCGTGCCACGGGTCTCTGTGGCTGTCACTTGTGACAAGGACGCCCGTGTGTCCCGCAGGGAAGGAGCTCCCTGAAGAGGCTGACACAGGTGAGGGGGCAGTGGGAAAGCAGGAATGAGGGTCCAAGGATGTCGTTGGCACCCAGGGATGCTTCAGGCTCTGATGCCACCTGTGGTGTCCCCAAAGTGAGGGTGGAGTGACACGCTCAACACCCACCCCTGTGAGGAAACAGCTCAAGCAGCACCAGCGAGGGGTTTAGGTTGGACATCAGGGGAAATTTCCTCGTGAAAAGGGTGGTCAAGGCGTGGCACGGGCTGCCCGGGTGGAGTCACATCCCTGGAAGTGTCCAAAGCCCTGTGGATGTGCCACCCGGGGACAAGTGGTGGCCTGGGAAGTGCTGGGGTGACTCGCTGCCAGCTGCAGGACCCGTCTCGGTCCCGTCTCCCCAGCCCCACCTCTGCTTCCAGGGGAGCTGCCGAATGAAGCCGGGAGCTGCTGGTGGGTGAGAGACCCCCCAAGCTCTGCATGGATGGGAATGGGGAGAGCTGCCCACAGTAGGAGCCCAGGGCAGCTGGAAAACTCCGGCCTCTTCCTCCGAGCTTTCCTGCTCCTCTTCCTCTGCAGGCATGGTAAGGATCCACGTGGGCAGAGCTGTTCCCTGTGAAAATCAGGAGAAAAGCGCTTCCAGGGGGAATCTCCATGAGAATCTCGAGCTGGGTGGTGGGGGGTGATGGGGGGAGGACAGGCCACCACGTTCCACTTCACAGAGAAAAGCAAGGCACAATACTTCCCAAGAATATTTCTGGGTTTCACGTTCTCTGAACACCAGAGAAGGAAAACACAACTCTTATCTTACTTGCTGTGCCTGTGTTTGTGCAAAAGTAGAATGCAACACGGAGATTGTTTACCCAAAAAGTGACGGTGTTTTGTTCCCTTGGCCTGTCAGGGCCAGGAGTGTGTGTGTGTGTGTGTGTGTCGGGACTGTCGGCTGAAAATCATGAGATGAGTGCAGTGGAGGGCAGTTTTGTGCAGAGTTGAGTGCTTGGCAGATTGGGTTTAGATGTAATGTAATACAGTGTAATATAATACATAATAGAATATTATAGTATAATATATTATATATAATATTAATATAATATAATAATTATATATAATATTTATATAATATAATATAATATAATATATAAAAAATATATAATGTAATATATACAGTGTAATATAATAGAGAATAATATAGTACAAGAAAGTAATCAATTATTCTTATGGAGTCAGATGCATCATTCCCTCCTCCTCGTCGGGAATGAAAATATCCACCATTACCACCCCACCCCTTCTCTCCCAGTCTCCTCCCAGTGCAAGATCCTCCGCTGCAACTCGGAGTACGTGGCGGCCACGCTGCACCTGCGCGGCCCCGAGCGCGGCGCCGCCTTCTGCACCGCGCTGCGCTCCTACTCCCTGTGCACGCGCCGCACCGCCCGCACCTGCCGCGGCGACCTGGCCTTCCACTCCGCCGTGCACGGCATCGAGGACCTCATGATCCAGAACAACTGCTCCAAGGAAGGGCCCACGGCCCCGCCGCGGCCCGCGGCGCCCAACCCGCACGGCTTCGAGTCGCTCGATATCTGCGATTACGAGAGGAGTTTCCTCTACAAGCACGGACGGCCGCCCGGTTTCCAGCACTGCGCTGCTTTCGGGGACCCCCACATCCGGACCTTCCACGATGACTTCCACACGTGCCGGGTGGAGGGCTCCTGGCCGCTCTTGGACAACGATTACCTGTTCGTGCAAGCCACCAGTTCGCCGGTGGCCAAGGGGTCCAACGCAACAGTCACCAGCAAGGTAACGTTAGCGCACAGGATGGGTGGCAAATCCAGGGTCAGGGCACCTCCTGTACTTCCCAAAATCCTTGGAACTGCTTCAGACCCAGAGGGGGATGAGGAAGGAGGGACAACAGTGGTGAAGGTTGTTGAGGGGACCCTCAAACACTCCTGCTGCTGTCAGGTGACTGTGTGGTCCAAGGGGTACCTGAAGGAATTTTGTGGTCCAAGGGGTGCCTGGAGGAATCTTGTGGTCCAAGGGGTACCTGAAGGAATCTTGTGGTCCATGGGGTAGCTGGAAAAATCTTGGAGTACCTGGAGAAATCTTTTGATCCATGGGGTGCCTGGAGGAATCTTATAGTCCAAGGGGTACCTGGAGGAATCTTGGGGTACCTGGAGGAATCTTGTGGTCCAAGGGGTACTCGAAGGAATCTTGTGGTTCATGGGGTAGCTGGAAAAATCTTGGGGTACCTGGAGAAATCTTGTGATCCATGGGGTGCCTGGAGGAATCTTATAGTCCAAGGGGTACCTGGAGGGTCCAAGGGGTGCCTGGAGGAATCTTGTGGTCCAAGGGGTACTCGAAGGAATCTTGTGGTTCATGGGGTAGCTGGAAAAATCTTGGGGTACCTGGAGAAATCTTGTGATCCATGGGGTGCCTGGAGGAATCTTATAGTCCAAGGGGTACCTGGAGGAATCTTGGGGTACCTGGAGGAATCTTGTGGTCCAAGGGGTACTCGAAGGAATCTTGTGGTCCATGGGGTAACTGGAGGAATCTTGCTGGGTTTGGCTCCACCTGAGTTTTCCGTTGCTTAAATGGTGTTAAAAAAAGAAGGAAAGATTGTAGTTATCCCCAAAGGACTGTGGCAGGGATGGTTTAAGCATGGATAGGTGAGGTGGGACCTCCATCCTGGGACAGGACCACAACCACCACACTCATCCCCTCCCTGCCCCACTCCCCACAGCTGACCATCATCTTCAAGAACATGAAAGAATGCATCGACCAGAAGGTCTACCAAGCCGAGCTGGACAACGTCCCTGCAGCATTCCAGGACGGCTCCGTCAACGGCGGCGCGCGCCCGGGCGGGAGCAGCTTGGCCATCTGGGAGCGCAGCCCCGGCCGGCACGTGGAGATCCGCGCCGCCTACATCGGCACCACCATCGCCGTGCGCCAGGCCGGCCGCCAGCTCTCCTTCTCCATCCGCGCCGCCGAGGAGGTGGCCCGGGCCTTCACGGAGGAGCAGGACCTGCAGCTGTGCGTGGGTGGATGCCCCCACAGCCAGCGCATGTCCCGCAGCCCCCGCGGGCGCGGCCGCGTCCCCGCGGAGACGGCGCGAGCGCTCTGCCGGGAGATGCTGCCCGTGGAGGATGTCTACTTCCAGTCGTGCGTCTTCGACGTGGTCACCTCGGGGGACGTCAACTTCACCATGGCAGCGCACGGGGCGCTGGAGGATGCCCGGCTCTTCCTGCCCGATGCTGAGAAGCTTCACATCTTCCAAGCTGGAGGAGGTTGCCAACTCAGCTCTCCATCGTTTCTCCTCCTCCTCTTCCTCCTCCCGTGTGGACTTTGGGCTGTTTTGTTGCACTTTTAACCCCTGCCTGCTCCGTAGGGAGCTGCTGGCTCCGAGCTGCAGCCAGGAGAGGTTCCTCGCCTTGAAGGAGGCGTCTCAGAGACCCAAGAGAGGGAAGAGGTGAACCCCTGGTTTGCACCCACTGGTCTCACACGGATGGTGAAGCTGCTTCCCAGCTCTTCTCGTGAAGGCAGTTCCAAATTTTTCTGTTCCATTCTGACACGTTCCTTTTCCCCTAAGGATGTGTCATTGCAGAGCCTCAAAGAAAAATAAACCCCCTGGGTTAGAAAGCCCCTCTGTCCCTCAGAGCCTTTCCATAACTCACTTCCCACCTTTGCCTCATGTTAATCCAGCAGAATTCCACTCAGGAACCATACAAATCCAGAACTAACGGACTCAAAGCCCAAAGCCCAATTTTTAGCAATAATTTTTTTTTTTTAAATGGATTTGGGACCCTTCACTCATCTGCTCCCAAAGCAAAGCAAGGCCACAAATCATTTTGGGGAGCGTTGTGACCAAGAGGGAGACTTTTGAGTAGAAATCAGACAGTTTTGTCCAGGTGCTCTTTTTCCAGGATAAATAACAAGTGGATCTCCAGCAGTGGGAGCTGTGGAGCTTGGGACCTCCTATATCCCAGGCCACTGTTGCTATTTTTCCTTGTTTTCTTGGCACCTGTTGTGGACTGATTTTAGCCGGGTCTGGACTTGAGACTGGTGTCAGGTTTTAGAGAGGACAAAACACCGCTTGGGAATTCTCTCCCTTGGGCCCTGATTCTCTGTCTCTGCTGAAATCCAACCCAAACTGGAGCTTTTGCTTGGAAAAACAGAATTCCTGATGGCAGAGAGCCAGCTGGGCACACAGATGGGCAGGGTATTGCCCCGTGGAAGGTGCAGAACTGCAGAGGGGAGGGCAAATTTCACTTATTTCTGAGGATTTCAGTAAAGCAGATGGAGTTCTACAGGAGAAATCTTTTCCTTAGGGAAGACTTTCCTTTATTTTTAATAAAGTATTAAAAACTTGGCCATCCCTGTCCCACAGAATTGCAGGAAGGGCTTGTGGACGTGGGGGAAAGGGAATTTCCGCCCCTCCAGGCACGGAGGCTCCATCAAGGGAGGTTCTACAATTCATGTTTCAATACATCCACGGGGTTTTCTCTCTCTTTACTCTTCTGTGCCAAGAGCACAAAGAATACACAGGAAATAATTCATGGATTTCATTGTGAATTGCCCCTCAGATGGGTGCTCAGAGCACACAGTGACCAGCAGGAGACCTGCTCCATGCTTTTTACCCTGCTTCTGGTAATCCCTGAGGGGTTGGACATTAAAGGGGTCTATTTTTGAGTCCTCATTTCCTGTCATCTGTCTCTTCACGTCTTTGGGTGGCAGTGGCAGATGAGGATAAGAATATCTCCTTCCTCCCTTGCTCCTCTGACTCCAGAGCTTTGGGTGGATGGAAAGGGAAGCAAGCTGCTTCCTGATGTGCTCCACGTGTCCCTTTGGGAAGAAAATCATCTGGGGAGGAATAAAATCCTCTGGGGGGGGATAAAATAATCCGTAGGGAGAATGTTCTCCATAGGGATAAAACGCTCTTTAGGGATGAAATCCTCAGGAGCAGCGTTGGTGGTGCTGGAGCTCCTGGTGGAAATGGGATGGATTTGATGATGCAGGAGCTAATTGTCCTTTAGTTGCTGGCCTGTAGAGCCATTCCACAAGAATTCCATGGGGAAAGGAGGGTTCCCAATGGAATTAGACCTTCCTTCCTCCTGAACAGCCAGGCCATCACCTGCACCACCAGCACTGGGCCTGGTGCTGTCCTTGCCAGCCCTTTCTCAGGAGCCACCTCTGAAATTTAGAGAGCAGATCCCAAACTGAAAATGTCCCGGAATTCTGATTTGGAGAGCTCTGGTTCCAGCTTTGAGGCTCAGCAGCTCCACCCAACCCAGACTTACACCAGGAGTGGCCCAAGGTGGACACTTCTGACAACTGGATTCCAAGCCTGGAGGAGCTGTGGCTGATGAATTATGGACTCATTAAGGTTGGAGAAACTTCTGAGATCATTAATCATTAACTCTCCCGCAGCACTGCCAAGGCCACTCCTGACCCATGACCCCAGGTACCACATCCACTTGTTTTTGAACACATCCAGGATGGTTCATTGCTCCGTTCCAACGTCTGACCTCCTTCCCACTAACACAATTTCCAAAATATCCAACCTAAACCTTCTCCTGAGGCCTCTTCCTCTTGGGAGACCACCCTGAACCCCCTCAGCTCCAACTATCCAGGGCATCTGGGAGCTGAACCAGCCCAAGCAGGCTCTGCTGGAGCTGGATGGAGTGGCTGAGATGTTTTTTAGCAGGTGACATCAGCCAGGGAGGGGAAGGGTCGATCCAAAGTCCGCTGACGTCAATGGAAACAAGCTTGTTGACATCAGCAACTTGGACTGGCGCCGACGTTCTGCTCCTTGATTTGGGGTGGGGGAAGAGGTCTGGTCCTGCCTCAGTGTGGCTCTGAGGAGGAGCAGTGTGGAATAATTTGGGAATGGGCCAGGACCCTGCCATGCTTGGCACGTTTTCCCCGTTTAGCTGAACCCCTGCATGGCTACAGCTCGGGTTTGAGCCTCTGCAGGGTGTCCAGAGGAGGTGGTGGCCCTGTGACACAGGGGGAGGTGGTGGCCTGTGACAGAGGAGGTGGTGGCCCTGTGATGGAGTGAGGTGGTGGCCTGTGACAGAGGAGGTGATGGATTGATAGATGGAGGAATGAATGGATGGATGGATGGATGACGGATGGATGGATGATGGATGATGGATGGATGATGGATGTTGGATGGATGGATGATGGATGGATGTTGGATGGATGGATGATGGATGGATGGATGGATGGATGGAGAGATGGATGGAGGGATGCAGAATTCTCTGCCATTCCAAGGAAAGCCTCTAGATGTCCACAGAACCCAGCTGTCCGGCACAGTCAGAGCTCCAGAGTGCCAGGATTTCCATCCCAAAACAACAAGGAATCACAGAATTCCAGGTTTGTTCAGCTGGAAAACACCTTCAAGATCATCTTGCTCATGGCAGGGACACCTTCCAGACACCAGATGGCTCCAAGTCACCCTTCTCTTCCCCGAGCCTGACACTCCCAGCTCTTGCTCGCTGCCTCAGAGCACTTTCAGCTGCTGAAAAGGAGGAAAATTTCCACATTTCTTTGCTGTCTGAGGGGCTCCAGGGGCTCTGCCAGCAGCTGGGGGAAGCCCCTCTCTGGTGTCACTGCCTCTTCCTGCCAGAGCAGATGACAAACACGGGACTTTGCAGACCCAGGACCTGAATTCCTCCTTGTTTACGAACAGCTGAGCTCTTCTGGAGCCTTATCTCCCCCTCCCTGCTCCAAAAATCACTTTCTGGGCAGAAAACAGGGGAAGAAATCCCACCTGGATGGAGAACTGCCAGGTTGGGGGAGCTTCCACATCCCAGTCTCCTGTGGGAGCTGGAAAAATGAGATTTCGGGGGGGGAAAAACCCTCCTGTGCAAGCCCTGAAGGAAAGGGAAAAGGGGATCTCGATCCCTGTCCCTGCAGAATCTCAAACATGGGGGTCAAAAGCTTTTGCTGGGAACAAAACAGCAAAAAAAGGGGAATTTTTGGCAATTTTTTTTTGACTTTGAGAGGTGTTTTAAAAAATTTTTACTTTATTTTTTAGTTTTCTGAGAAGGGTGAGACAATAGAGATGTTATAATCAGATGTTAAAAAGAAATGTTATAGAGATAGACAAATGTTATAAATAATAAATAGAATAGAAATAAATGTTACCAAAATAGATGTGATAATTTATGTTATTACAATTAGAAGTTAACTATTTTTTTAATTATAATATCTTATAAGTGCTTTTTGGTTTATTAGTTGCAGTTACACTAGGTTGTAAATGCTTTAAAGCTAATCATTTAAAATTACTCTTTGTGGGGTTTATTATAATGTATTTTTATAATTCTATTTTTTTAAGTATTATAACGTATTTTTATAGTTCTATTTTTTAAAGTATTTACTTTTATTTTTTCAAACTTGCTTTTAGTTTAATTATTTTTTTTTCTTAACAACAAAATAACTCAAAACTAATTCCTAGTTTTATTTTATGCTATTTCTAAGTCCGTATTTCTCATTTTAAGGTTTTTATAGGTGAGCTTTCTACTAGGCTCTGTGTTTCCTCTTAGCCTATAAATTCATTTCCCACATTGTGGCACAAGCAGCTGCTTTCCAGGAGCCACTCCAGTCCCAAAAATCTTTTTTTTTTTTTTTTTCCCTCCCATCTGGGCTCTATTCCCAACACTCCCCGTGCACAAACAACCAGAGGAAATGCCTTTTCCACCCCAGCTCCCAGCTGTACACTCTGTCCCCACATTGTGGATCCCTCCCTGTGCCCCTCTCTCCCCCCCCCCCATCCCTTTCCCAGCCTGGAACATGCTGGAAGAATCCATATAAGGTGAGAAATATGGAATAAACACCCCAGAGAAGCTGCAGGGCTGCTGGAACCCTTCTTCTCCCCAACGATCTTGACCGAATTCTGCTTTTTCTGGCGGCAAGGACGAAGGCCAGGCTGGCCCCGGGAGCAGCGTGGCTTCTCCTGGCAACCAACCCCCATAACCCGGAGCAGAATAAAACAGGGATCTTATCAGCACTTATCAGAGAGCTGCGCTGGCAAAAACAAGTCTGTGCCGTGCCCAGTTCCTTCCTCGGGACCTGCCCGCAGTGAGTCACCTCAGGGCCCGTTTTCTGCCGCTTTGGAAGTGGGTTATTCCCAGGCTGAGGCAGTCACAGTGGCCTGGCCATCTCTTTTCCCTGTTTAAGAGCTCCAGGAAAAATTGTGGATCCTGCTGTTCTCCCCATCCGTGCAGGTGGGGAACCTCTGATCCATGGGAAAGCAGCTTGGATAGGGAGAAATGCTTTAAATAAAAATTTAGTGTGAGTAGGTTGTCCCTGCTCAGAGCTGCTGCTGATTCCTCTCCTGCTCTTCTTGGTTTTGATAGTGGGAAAATTGTATTTTTACAAGTGAAAATCCTGATTTTCCCCTTCCCAGATCCATCCAGAATTCCTGGAGCAAGGCTGACCCTCGAGGGAATTCCAGATTTCCAGGGGATGGAGGGCAGGGGGGGAAAGGGCAGCACTGACTGACAGGTCTGGAGGAATTCAGGGAGGAAATTTGGGATGTGGAACGTGCTTGGGATCATATCCCTGACGAGTTCTTTGGCGTGGGGCTCCAAGGGCCTTTGGCTTCGCTGGAATGTGTCTGAGAGGATGGATTCCTTGGAAAGGGATGGGAATTGGAGAGGGAGAGCGTAAACACGGCTCTGACAGGGGTCAGATCTCACAGATCAAATATCCCATGGCAGGGAAAGCTGGAAAAAGCTCCCCACCTTTCACCAAATTATAGTAATTACGTTAATTCTATTGAATAAGAAAAGAATTAAATATGAAATAAATAAATAAAAACCTAAAAATATATTAAAGTATAGAAAAAAGATAGGAAATATAGAAAATATATTTAATTCTGTTAAATAAGAAATCAATTCAATATGAAATAAATAAATAAAAACCTAAAAATATATTCAAATATAGAAAAAATATAGAAAATATATTTAATTCTGTTAAATAAGAAAAGAAATCAATTAAATAGGAAATAAATAAATAAAAAGCTAAAAATATAGAAAAATATAGAAAATATATTTAATGATATTAAATAAGAAAAGAAATCAATTAAATAGGAAATAAATAAATAAAAAGCTAAAAATATAGAAAAATATAGAAAATATATTTAATGATATTAAATAAGAAAAGAAATCAATTAAATATGAAATAAATCAATAAAAACCTCAAAATATATTCAAATATAGAAAAAAATATAGCAAATACATTTAAATAAATGAAATTTAATTACAACAATTATTCATTTCATGATATTAAATATCCCTAATTCTCCATTAACCCACCACCTTTTTCCCTACTGGGAGACAACAAGGACAAAAGGTGTAATTCCTCCATTCTGCACCAAAAGAGGGAATCATTTCCCCTCTCAAGGAGGAATCCTGTCCTGTGGCTTGGCAGGAGAGCAGTTTATGCCCCACGGTTTATCCTGAGCTTTATCGGTTTATACGATCAGGTGTGAATTAACTCCGAGGGGGATGGAAGGGCAGGAAAAGTGCCAGGAACAGCGGGACAAACAACCTCTGAAGGACAAATGCCAGCAGAAACACCTCCCTGGGAATGGCAGCTCCATTTCCCACCGCTGCACATTGTTCTCCTGCTTCCTCTGCTCCCTGCGCTTCCCCCTGAGCTGGGAAAACACCAAAAAATAAAAAAATAAAAAATTGAATTCTTCTCCTGGAGTAAGGCTGATCCAGAGAGGGGAAATCTGATGGTTTCTGGGGAGATAAATCTTTTTTGGGGAGGGAGGAATGTTGTCCTGCTGCATAAATCCCAGCTGGAAAACAGGGCCAGGGGTTGTGGAAGGGGAGGGGGCGCTGGCTGCAGCTCGGGGGGGATCTTTGGGAGGGGTGTTTTGGGGGAGGAGGAAGGGGAAGTGTCCCCAGGAACAAAAACATTCCCACAAACACACCAGGAAGAGGGGAGGGAACCCCCAAATTCAGGTTTTGCTGCTGAACCCCCAAACTCGCCCTTATTTACCCCAAATAATGGGGGGGTGGGAGTGTATAAAGGGAGGGGGCAATAATACCACAGAGGGGGTGGGAACGGGGGGGGCCAAAAAACCACAGAGGGGGCTGAGGGAACCCCTCAGAAGCAGCTGAAGGGACTCCAGGGGAGGGAAGCAGCAGAGAGAGGAAAATCCTGCCCAGAGGAGTCCCCCCATTTCCATCGGACCCCAAATCCGCCCTAATTTACCCCATTTAATAGGGGGGGGGGGTTCACCGTGGGGGGGGCTGAAGTTGGGCAATGGAGGCGCCCCCACCCAGGGTGGGGGTGGGGAGAGGGATTCTGAGGAAGGAGGTGAAGCCCCCCCGCCCCTCAGGGCCCGGCCCGGCCGCTCCCAGTCCGCCCAGTACAACGCGGCCTGTCCCAAACTGGGACCAACACCCCCATGCCCCCCCCATGGGAACATGACATCGTGTTCCGCGCTCGCCATTGGCCAGAGCCGCCACCCATTCTCGCCCCCCATTGGCTCCTCGAGCTGTCACTCCGCCCCCGTCCGTCCCGCCCCACTGAACACGCGCGGCTTTCCTTCACCCGCTGTCCACGCTCCTCTGCCGCTGCTCTGATTGGTCAGTGCTGCCGTAAACAAGGCAGCGGCAGCCAATGGGAGCGCTGATCACGCGAGCAGCACGCCTGGCCACGCGCCCTCGGCGTGGCGGCCCAGGCAGCAACAGGCGCGGGCGGGGGTGGGCGGGGTTCCCGAGCCTATAAAAGGCAGCGGCGGCAGCGGCTCCCTCAGAGCGCTGAGGTCCCGGGGCAGAGGCTCCTGTGGATACTTCGCAGCGTCTCTCAACAAAGCGTTCAACCGCTTTTTGGTTTTTTTGCCTCGGGTGGATTTTTGCTCATCTACCCTGCAGCCGTTGCTTGATCAAACCCCGCGTCCTCCTGCTTCCCCAGCCATGGTGATGTTCAAGAAAGTGAAGAACTTCATGGTGGCCTTCAGCGAGCCCGACAAGGTCTACTGCAGCGGGGACAAGGTGGCCGGGCGTGTGCTGGTGGAGGTGGCCGAGGTGACCCGTGTCAGCGCCGTCAAGGTGTTGGCATGTGGCGTGGCCAGGGTGACCTGGGCCAAGGGCCCGGCCCAGTGCCGGCAGGAGATGGAGTACCTGCGCTTCGAGGACGTGCTGGCGCTTGAGGAGCAGCCCACGGGTGAGAGCACGGGGCTGGAAAGGGGACGAGGGTAGCTTTAAACCCCGGTTCAAAAGCCCAGCCCAACCCAGAGGTTGGCCACAGAAGGGGTGTGGTGGGGCTGGATGGGGGTAAGGGGTTTGGGAGGGGTACCCCTAGATCCCAGTGGAGCCGCTTGATCACAGAGTTGATGCTGTGTTTGGTGCTTGGAAAAATGACCAAATCTAGGAAAACTTTGCAATGTTAGAACTTTGGCCGAGCCAAGTCGAAGTTTGGGAGCTAAAGGACAAAATCAGAGCCTGGGCAGCTCCTGTGGCGTGTTCTGACTCCACAGGGGTTGGTAGCATTGGTGGCACGGTCAGGGACGGGCTCAGGATCACACCCTGGGGCTGGAGCTGGGAGATAAGGGGGAGCTGGGGCTGGGGTGGAGCCGCCGAGACGCCGTGTTCTGCCCCGGGGTGTTGGTGAGGTGAAGGCAGAGAACACGGGGTTCCCGGGGTGTGCACAGGTGTTAGCCAACGCCCTTGGAGCTGAGGATCACCCTGGAGCTCCAGCTGATGTTTCCCTGCCCTTCTTTCCTCCAGACGAGGACGGCTCCGTCATCCTGAGACCCGGCAACAAGTACGAGTACAAATTCGGCTTCGAGCTGCCCCAGGGGTGAGTGTGAGGCAGCACCTGCCACTGGGGGATGGAATTAAACTGGAAAATCCCTGTTTGGGCTCTGGAGTGACCCCCTGCGTGTCTCTAGGCCACTGGGCACCACGTTCAAGGGGAAGTATGGCTCTGTGGATTACTGGGTGAAGGCGTCTCTGGAGCGTCCAGCCTGCCCCACGCAGCAGGTGAAGAAACGCTTCGAGGTGATGGATCCTGTGGATGTGAACACCCCAGAGTTGCTGGTGAGCTCCTTTCCCCTCCAAAGGCTCCGGGGAGTAATCCCTTGGGGAGGGTCAGCCCAAGCCGGTGGCACCCAGGTGTCTTTAATCAGATCTGGGCTGAGTGGGAATTAAGGGTGGGATTAAGGAGTTGGGGATAATTCCAGAAACTGACACTGGCCGGGGTGTGTTCTGTTCTCCAGGGGAATTCGGGGGTTGGTTGCAAAAAGGGAAGGAAGGAGAGGAGGAAGGAAGGGTGGAGGGTGGGAAGGACAGGATGGGGCCAGTGTTTGAGTGTTCCCTCTCCCCACAGTCTCCAGTTGCAGCCAAAAAGGAGAAGAAAGTGTCGTGTATGTTCATCCCCGACGGACGCGTGTCTGTCAGCGCCCAGATCGACAGGAAAGGCTTCTGTGAAGGTGAGGATTGCTGGGAGCAGAGAACTGGGAGTGGGGAACCAGCAAGGAAACCCTGACCATCCCTAACGTGTGGGTCCTTCCTTTGGCAGGCGATGAGATCTGCATCAACGCCGACTTCGAGAACACCTGCTCGCGCATCGTGGTGCCCAAGGCAGCCATCGTGGCCAAGCACACCTACCTGGCCAACGGGCAGACCAAGGTCTTCTGCCAGAAACTCTCCTGCGTTCGTGGCAACCACATCATCTCTGGCACCTCGGAGTCCTGGCGTGGCAAAACCATCCGTGTGAAGAAGCTCAAACCCTCCATCCTGGGCTGCAACATCCTGCGGGTGGAGTATTTCCTGCAGGTGAGCCTTCATCTTCATCCTCATCCTGGGGATCCTCTTCATCCTGGGGTCTTGTCCCACACGCCTCTAAATCTTGGTTTTTCCTGCAGATCTATGTCAGCGTGCCAGGCTCCAAGAAAATCATCCTGGAGCTGCCTCTGGTCATTGGGAGTCGCTCTGGCATCGGCAGCCGCAGCTCCAGCATGGCCAGTCAGACCAGTTCCGAGATGAGCTGGGTGGACCTGAACCTCCCCGATGCTCCAGAGGGTGAGTGGGGTGGGATCCACAGGGTGGGATCCCTGACTGGTGGGCTCACAGAGTATGGGGAACCCCTGAAACGCTCACCAGCCTCTCCCTGCACCCCCACAGCCCCCCCGTGCTACCTGGACATCGTTCCCGAGGATCACCGGCTGGAAAGCCCCACCACGCCCCTTCTGGATGATCCCGATGGATTCGACAGCCCCATCTTCATGTACGCCCCAGAATTCAAGTTCATGCCTCCCCCCACCTACACGGAGGTGAGCACGGCGCCGGCACGGGAGGGGCCAGGTGGATCTGGGATCACCTGCCTGCATCCCTCACCCTCCTCCTGCTCCGTGGGCCAGGTGGATCCCTGCGTTGCCAACGACAACAACAACAGCAACAACAACAACAACAACAACATCCAGTGAGATCCACACCCACACCCGGGGGGTCGCTCCCGCTTGCCTGGACTCGGCTCCTTGTGCCACACACCTGCAGCACATCTGGGAGAACAGCTGGAGGGGGCTCCCGAGGAGCTGCTGCATCCCCGAGGAGCTGCTGCATCCCCGAGGAATTGCTGCATTCCCCATCCCGAATCTCGAGGAAAAAAAATAAAAAAAAACCCTCAAGGGCTGTTGGGGAGACGAGGCAGATCCAGCTGGAAAAAAGCTGGAAAACCTCGTGGCTGTTGGGACACGACGCTGCCTGTCCTCGCCCTGTCGCGACACGTGGTGACGGGGAAATAGTGGTTTTAATTAATTCCATCTTAATTTTGTAAGTCTGGGTGCTGCTCTGGCTGCCCTGCGCTCCCGCCGAGGGAGGGGGACGCTGCGACACGGTGAATGAATCCGTCCTGTCGTGACACGAAGCTGATGTCACGACCTTTTTGTACTCTGATTTTGTACATAGCCTTTCAGGGAGGGGTGGAGGGGGTTTGGGGGGAAAGCACAAAAATGCAAATTTTGTACCTTTTCGTGGCCCCTGGGGGGCGAAATTTGTAATAAACTTGTAATAAATAAATGAAACGGTTCCCTTGCCTCGTGCCTGTCCCGGGGGGTGGGAGGATGGCAGAAACCCCTTTGGAATCAGGACTTGATGTTATTTATTTTCCCAATTCCTGTTTTTTCTGGGAGCAGCCCTGGGAGAGTTTCTGGGATTTTTTTTTTGGGAGCAGCCCTGGGAGAGTTTCTGGCATTTTTCTGGAAGCAGCCCCGAGGAGGTTTCCTGATTTTTCCAGGAGCAAAAAAGCAAAAAAAAAAAAAAAAAGCAGCAAAACAATACAAAAAAGGGAAAGCCAAGCACAGAGAGACGAAAACAAGCTGTGGGGCGCAGAGTGGGGAAACTGAGGCAGGAACAGCTTTTCCTGCCTTTTTTTGGCCCTGCTCTGGGAGCACCCCCGGCTCATTTTTGGCATCTGGGTGAAAGGTGCCGGTGTCCGATACCAAGGCCGTGACCTTGGCTTTGCTTCTCGCCCTTTTTCCCACTTGGAGCCCCCCCAAAAATCCCTCTGTGCCCCCCCCTCAGCTTTATCCCAGTCCAGTTTTTCTTTGGAACTGGAGCTGTCCTGGCTGCTGGCCAAGGAGGGAAAGGGTCACCCTGGGCTGGGCTGAGAGCACGGACAGCCCCCAAAAATTAGGCAGACACTCCCAGTCCCCTACTGGCCTGAAAATGTTGGTTTTTGGTTTTTTTTTTCCCCCTGGAAAAGTCAGCAGCACCCCCAAAACTGCCTCTCCCCACCCCAAACTGAACCCTGCCCCTCTCCCCTCCCCAGTTTACAGCTCTAATTAAACTAATTAAGGTCATAAACCTTTCCCGGTATTCCTGGGGCTGGCCTTGGTGCCACAGAGCAGATCTGGGGGTTCAGCCTGACCCCTCCTTGGTTTTTTGGGGGATGAAAAAACCCCCAAAAAAACCCCAAAAACCCAAATTCTCTCCCCCCCCTCCCCATGGTTTGGGAGCAGCTCTCAGCCCCGTGCTGGCTCTGGAAATTCCTGCCCCAGTTCCAACTGGGCCAAAGGGCCTGGGCTAAACTGGGAGCACTGGGGGCAGGGAAAGAATTCCAGGGTGGGAATATGGGATGGGGATCAGGGTGGAAGCACCAGGGAACGCCCAGAAATGGGGCAGACCCCACAACACCGGGGAAACTGAGGCACGCAGATGGGGGTGCCAAATATCCCAAGGGATTTGGGCACCTTGCCCAGCTCCCAAATCCTTCCCCAGGCTGATGGGGAGGGGGGGGGGAGGACACAGAAACCACCCCCAAAAGCTACAGATTTCTGGAAAGAGGGGAGAAAGAGGAAAACGGGGATAAAAAGGGCACGGGATTAAAAACAAAACAGGGATAAAAAGCTGGAAATCCACAATTGCTGGAACGTTCTTGGCCTCAAACAGGAACTGGTTGGGGAGGGGGGGGGACAGGGGGCCAGCATGTGACGCTCATGTGAGCAGCCCTGAGGCACAAACACAGCCCCCCCGTGAGGAAAAACCCACTCCTTCCTCCTAAAAAACCTCACACTGCATTTCCCCAAAACAGAAACACTCCCCCCCCCGCCAAAAATAGCTTCGAGAAGGGGCTCTACCCCCCAAAAATCCACGTTTTCTCACTACAAAAACTCATCCCTGACAAAATAAAAATCTACTTTTCCCTCCTCAAAAATCCACCTTATCCCCTAAAATATCATTTAAAAAATGCACCTTGCCCCTCCAAAGAACAACTCCCCCCACAATAAACCAAAGTTTCCTCCCTCAAAAATGCACCTTCCATCAGAAACATACATTTCCCTCCCCAAAAAGACATCTTTTCTCCCCAAAAAGACATCTCGACCCACACGGAGTTACCTTTCCCTCCCCAAAGCTATACCTTTACTCCCCAAAAATCCACCATCCCACCCCCAAAAATACTCTTCTCCCCCCCAAAAAAACTTTATGTCCCAAAAAGCACTTTTTCCACCGTAAAAAAACCACTTTCCACTCCCCATAAAACTTTTCCTCCCAAAATGCCACCTTTTCTTCTTTCTAGAAACACATTTTCCATCTCAAAAAAAACCCACATTTCATCCCCCCAAAACCCCTTTCCCCATTTCTAACCCCTCTTAACCCCAGGTAACCCCCTTACCCAACCCCTCCCCGCGCAAAAAAACACCAAAGCTGAGCCAAAAATACCAAAAATCCTTTTAAATTCACACAAAATCCACCCAAAAAAAGCCCCAAAATTTGGGGGGGTCCCGCCCCACCCTCCGGGCCTGGAGCGCCGGCGCCACCTGGTGGTGACAAGGGGAATGACAGGCGGGCGGGGACCCCGCGACCCCAAGGGGGGACAGGGACCCCAATGTCACCAAAGGGACCCCAAGGGTGTCCCCAGTGTGCTGGGGAGGTGACAGGGACCCCAATGTCCCCAAGGGGACCCCAAGGGTGTCCCCACTGTCCTGGAGAGGTGACAGGGACCCCAATGTCCCCAAGGGGACCCCAAGGGTGTCCCCAGTGTCCTGGGGAGGTGACAGGGACCCCAATGTCCCCAAGGGGACCCCAAGGGTGTCCCCAGTGTCCTGGGGAGGTGACAGGGACCCCAGTGTCACCATAGGGACCCCAAAGTCCCCAAGGGATAACGGGGTGTCCCCAGGACAGGTGACAGGGACCCCAGTGTCACCATAGGGACCCCAAAGTCCCCAAGGGATAACGGGGTGTCCCCAGGACAGGTGACAGGGACCCCAGTGTCACCAAAGGGACCCCAATGTCCCCAGTGGATAACGGGGTGTCCCCGGGGGAGCTGAGGGCACCGGGGTGAGGGGGTCCCCACTGTTCTGTGGGTCTCTGCTGTGCCAGGGCTGTGGGGCAGTGCCCGTTTTGGGGTGCTCCCTCCAGGGATGCCCATTTTTGGGATGCCCGTTTTTGGGGTGCCCCCTCCCGAGGTGCCCATTTTCGGGGTGCCCGTTTTTCGGGTGCCCCCTCCCGCAGTGCCCGTTTCGGGGTGCCCGTTTCGGGGTGCCCGTTTCGGGGTGCCCGTTCCCGGGCTCAGTACACCGCCTCGTCGCCGTTGTCGTCGCTGTCGGGGCCGAAGCTCTCCCCGTTGTCGAAGTAGGACAGGACGTAGTCGGTCTCCTGGGGGGGACACGGGGGGGGACACACGGTGGCACCCGGGGACCCCTGAGCCCCCACCAACCCCCCCCC
>JAGGNK010007204.1:0-27229 GCA_017590115.1 Montifringilla adamsi
AGTGAGAATTAGAATATTCAGCACAGAAGCAGATTTCTGGTATTGTAAAGGGAACCATTGATTCATTCTCTCTTTGCCACGCTCCTGCGTTCATTCTCTTTACTCTTCCTCCTCTCTCGCTCTCTCTCTCTACCACTCTCCTTCCCTCTCTCTCTGGGGCCGGCCCTGAGCTGCGGCTGGCAGCCCCAAGCAGGGCCCTGCACCCAGGCCCTCTGCAATAAACCACAAATCCCAGACCTGGCTGCAGAGATCTCCCGTCTCCCTCTGTCCCGACCGTCCCTGCCACTCCCAGCGCTGAGGATGAGGAGGTGACGCTGTCTGGGCAGGGGCGTGGGCAGTGGGAGCGCAGGAGACCGTCACTGCTGTGGGGACCCCCCACCAAAGATGCTGAGGGTCCCCACAGCGGGAGTGCTGCACCCCAAGAGATCAAGCTCGGACCAGGAGCCCCAGGGCCCAGGCAGCTGGCTGGGATTTACGTGCCCCAAAGGACCTTAGGGACTCCTGCAGGAGCTGCTGGGCCAGGCCAGGGAACCTCCAGCCGTGGACGTGTCCCCACTGTGGGTGATGTTATGAATAAAAAGTTATCTATTTTTTTTAAGGTTGCAGAGTTAAAACCGGTGGGAGCAGTTGCTGTTAAGTTAGCTGCATTGTTAAGAGTTCTTCTTCAATTGCCCGTCAATGGTTGGTGATTAGCCATTGTCCCCCTGGCGCTTGCCCGGGAGCGACACAGGGACTCTGCAGGTACCAGGAGAACGGGAGTGGCCTCAGAGCTCGTATGCAGATGAGAAATGCATTGCACCAAATCTTCCCGTTTTCCAGGAAAACCCCTAAAAACAACGAGCCGACATAGAATTAGGGGATCTAGGTGATGTCTAAGGATGGGCGCGTAGTCCAGTGCCTGCTTGGATCCTTTTTGCTTCTCACCCTGACCTGAAAGGATGTTCACTAGGGAGAGGACCCGGGGTGTTGGACAGAAAAGTAGGAATCTGCTAATCTCTTGTGAGGATGCAGTTCCCAGCTCTGCCTGCAGACCAGCGGACAAAGCTGCATCATCCTCCTCCTCCTTCATTCCACGTCTGGGAGCAGCGGCGGTGTGGGCACAACCCGTCGATTTCTTCCCCACCTGAGCTGATTCTCTTTAATAAAGGCATTAAAAAGGAGAAAGATCTCCTGCCCATTTATTTCAGGTGACAACGGGTGGGAGGTCCCCGGAGAACCTCTGAAGACCAAAGCCTTCCCTCCAGGGGTGACGAGGGTGGGACGGTCGGGATGGACGGAGAGGAGGCAGGGCTGGAATCTGTGGTTTATGGCAAAGGGCCTGGGCGTGGGGAGCTGCCAGCCACAGCTCGGAGCAGGCCCCAAAGGGAGAGTGGCGAAGAGAAAGAAGGCAAGAGCAGGTAAAGAGGAGGAGAGAGAGGACGAAAGAGTAAAAGAGAGAGAGCTTGAAAGAGTAAGAGAGAGCACGAAAGAGTAAGAGAGAGCTTGAAAGAGTAAAAGAGAGAGCATGAAAGAGTAAAACAGAGAGCATGAAAGAGTAAAAGAGAGAGAGCTTGAAAGAGTAAGAGAGAGAAAGCATGAAAGAATAAAAGAGAGCATGAAAAAATAAAAGAGAGAGAGCATGAAAGATAAAAAGAGAGAGCATGAAAGAGTAAAAGAGCGAGAGCACAAAAGAGTAAGAGAGCATGAAAGATAAGAGAAAGCATGAAAGAGTAAAAGAGAGAGAGCAGGAAAAAATAGAGAGCATGAAAGATAAAAAGAGAGCATGAAAAAGAGAGAGCATGAAAGAGTAAAAGAGAGCATGAAAGAATAAAAGAGAGCATGAAAGAGTAAAAGAGAGAGATCACAAAAGAATAAGAGAGAGGATGAAGTTCCCTTTACGATACCATAAATCTTCCTCTGTGCTGAATATTCTAATTCTCACTGGCCAATCTAGTGCAAGACACAAATCCTACAGCATTTACCTACAGCCTGTAAGAATCATCACGTTACCATACCGTGTTACATTTTAAGCCCTAAAAACGACTCTTTGGACCCCTTCTGCCCAGCCAGCAGGGTCTGCTCTGACCCTTGGACCTGCCTGCAGGCAGAGGGGATTGTTCCACCAAAAGGGGATTACCTTCAGCAGCCATGCCATTGTTTTCCAGTTGTTCAGTAACCAAGGTACCTCAAAGCTTGCTTTCATTTCAATCTCGCTTATAGTTCCCATATTTTCAAAATCTTTTGCCAGGCAATCGTATTTATAAGGCTCTCCTGTTTCATCTTCCCCAGCACTCCACCAAGCTGGAAGCAGCTCCCCAGCCCAGACCTGAGCCCAGGTGTGTCCCTGCACCCCATTTTCCCCGGTGGATCCCGAGAGGAGCAGCACAAGGGAGGGCTTGAGCAGGGGCCAGGCTGTGCTCCATCAGCTGCAGCTCCTAGCAATCCACAGGAGCCTCTGGAGCCAGAGGCTGCATCTGCCTCTCTGGTTAATAGCCCTCAATCAATTTCTCTCCCACAAATTTGCCTAATGGCTTTTTAAAATCCCTTTAAAATCAACCCGGGGCCCGCTGCAGACGCCCCGTGGCAACGAATTCCGCCGCGTTATCACACCGAGCACTCGCCCCAGGGAACAGGCAAAGATTCCCCTCCTCCGTGCGGGGCTCCCGGCTGCCTCCCCGTGTGCCGTGGCACACCTGGAAGGAGCCGGCAGCACAGGTGAGCTCTGCTGAGCGCTCCCCAGGGATCGAGGAGGGAGCTGGGCAAGGCAGGAGAGGTGTGGGGAGCCTCTCCCGTGCCCCAGCCCTGCACGGCCCCAGCCCAGGTGCTCTCCCAGCTGAGGAACTGGTTCCGCCTGTCCACACCTCTGCCACCCCTCCCTGTGCCTGCCACCAGAGCCGGCTTTGGAGCCCAACCGCCCAGAAACTCCAGCGGCATCACAAAACTCTGCCCAGCCACGGTTCATCCCTCTTGGGGGGTGCTGGAGGCGACAAAAGGCAGTTCCACAGCCAGGAGGAGATGGGTGTCACTGGGAGCTGGAGGCAGCCCGGGCTGGGAGGGGGCCACGGGAGGGCTGCAGGGGCTGTGGAGATGGGGAAGGTGCCTGGGTGTGGCGCGCGGTTTGTGTTTGGTGGCAACATTTCTATCCCTTGTCCTTGAACTTATTCCCAGACTCCGCTGTGATAAGAGCCAGGGCTTGACTTCCCTTCCAGCCCTGCCTGGCACGCACGGGACAAGGTCACCCACCGTGGTGGCACCTGGCACCGAGCTGAAACAGGGGCTGGGTGGCCCAGGGTGGGTCACGGGGGACCTTGGCCAGGGCCAGCTCGGGGTCACAGTGACAGCAGGGATTCACCCAGGTGGGCTCAGACACAGGGCAGCACCATTCACCCGGGTGCCACAGTCAGAGCAGCCCAGGTGCTGGCCCAGCGGGACCTGGAGGTGGCACAATGGGACCTGGAGGTGACCCAGCAGGACCTGAAGGTGGCCCAGCAGGAGCTGGAGGTGGCACAATGGGACCTGGAGGTGGCCCAGCACAACCTGGAGGTGACCCAGCAGGACCTGGAGGTGGCCCAGCAGGACCTGAAGGTGGCCCAGCGGGACGTGAAGGTGGCCCAGCAGGACCTGAAGGTGGCCCAGCGGGACGTGAAGGTGGCCCAGCAGGACCTAAAGGTGGCCCAGCGGGACCTGGAGGTGGCCCAGCCCAGGAAACACCTCCTGCTCGCTTCTGTTGTGCCAGAAGGTGTTGTGTGCCATACCTGGAGCGCACTTCCTGTGTCACCTCGCCCTGCGGTCCCCTCGGTTAACCACGGCGGCCCGAGCAGCCGCAGCCCGGAGGGGGAGGACGAGCCCAAAGCCCGCCAGGCGCCAGTACAGCACGGAAGAAGGGTGGGACAAGGAATGGTCGGGCTAAAAGTAACCGGAGACGGCCAGAAAAAGAAAAAGAAAAAAAAAAAGCCATCTAACGAGCCAGACTTCTCGGTGGAATGAAAACATCTGCTAGGCGCCGGGTGGGGGCTGGTGCGCACCTCTCGGGGAGCCCAGGGCCCGGCGAGGGGGTCCCTCCCCGGCACTGGAGCAGGGGCTACCGGGGAAGATGCCGCGGTGGCCCTGGCACGTCCAGGGCAAGGTGGGACCCCCGAGATGGGCTGGAGGGGGCAGCGCCGGGGGGAGGCTGGGCTGGGCAGCAGCAGCGGCACGGGACGGGCCCGGGAAGGGGCTCCGAGGGGTGGGACAAGCCCCGGGGCCCCGGGAGGGGGCAACCGGCGGCTGCTGTGGGGGCGGGGGGAAGGACACGGACACGGACACGGACACGCACCGGAGGGCCCCGGGGCGGGTCGAGCCCGGCGGCGCATCCCGGTGCGGGGGCTGCCGGGGGTGCGGGAGCTACCGGGCGGGAGCTCCGGGGGGGGGGGGGGGGGCCGGGGCCCCTCCCGGCGGGGCGGGGCGTGCGCGGCCGCACGTCCGGAGCGGGGCGGGACGAGACCGGGCCGGCCCCGCGCGGCACCGGCAGAGCGCCGTGGGGCTCGGGGGGTGCGGAGCCGTGCGGTGCGGCTCGGCTCGGCTCGGCTCCGTTTCGCTCCCTTCGCCTTGGTTCCGCTCGGTTCGGCGCGCATCAGCTCGGCTCGACGTGGTTCGGAGCGGATCTAAGCGGATCGGGTCGGACTAGAGCCCGGCACAGCTCGGCACAGCCCGCAGAGCGCGGATCGCGGATCGCGGCGGGGATGGCGGTGCCGGAGCCGGACGCGCGGCTGGCGCAGGAGAAGGAGGAGGAGAGCGAGGAGGAGAGCGAGGTGCTGGAGGAGAGTCCCTGCGGCCGCTGGCAGAAGCGCCGCGAGCAGGTGGGAGCCGTGGAACGCCGGGCAGGGGGGCGCCGGGAGGCGGGATGCGGATGCCGGGGGATGAGGATGAGGATGGGGACGCCGGGCCCTGCGGGGCCGCGGGCTGTGCGGGGCTCGGGCAGCGCCCGAGGGTGCCCGGGGCACGGCGGTGGCCGCGGCCGGGGGGCGATGCGGGGAGCGAGTCCCCGGGGGGAGCCCGGTGCGGGGAGCCGGGCTTGGTCATGCCCGGCTCGGGGTGTCTGGGTGCGGGGAGCCGAGCTGGCCGTGTCTCGGTGCGGGGAGCCGAGCCCGCCGTGTCTCGGTGTGGAAAGCAGAGCTCGCCGTGTCTCGGTGCGGGCTGTGCTGGTGTGGAAAGCCGAGCCCGCCGTGTCTCGGTGCGGGCTGTGCCCCTGCGGGGCCCGGGCTCGCCGTGCCGGCGTGGGGAGCCGATCTCATCGCGTGGCTGCTGGTGGGGGTCTCACCGTGCCCTGCTCTGGCGTGTCTGGGACAGGAGTCGGGCTCCTCGGTGCTCCCTGTGCCCGGAGCTGGGCTCGCCGTGCCCCGGTGGGGAGAGCGCCCCGGGGCAGCCCGGGCCCGTCCCGCGGCTCCGGTGCCCGTGGGATCGGCCGTGCTGGGTGCTGGAGCTGCTGGAGGCTCCCGGAGGGTTCTGCCGCTCCGGGTCCCGGAGCTGTGCCCGGTGCCAGCCCCACGGGTGGCAGCACGGTGACCTCGCAGCTCCTGCGGGAGCGGGGACTTGCCGGGACTTGGGGTGTCAGGGCTGCCCTCGGAGCCACCCCCAGGGCTGGAGAGCGCGGTTCCTCCTCTCCAGAGAACGGGCTCAGGCTGCAGCATCAGGAGTGCCTCCCCAAAAACGGGGCTGGAGTCCCCCTGTCCCTGCCAGGGCCCCCAGGAGCAGGGGGCAGAGCCGGGGGGTGAATCCCGGCCCCAGGCCGGGGCTGGGGCACAGACATGCCCCAGGCACTGAGGGGAAAGGCCCATCCAAGGCCAAACCCTTTATCTGCCCCTTATCTCCCCTGTCCCCAGTGAGGGAGCCGGCCCCAGCCTTGAGCTCGGCCTGGGCTTTGCTGCGATCTTGATAGCCTGCTCCTGGCTGATAACCGGCTCCTGGCTGATAAGCTGCTCTGCCCCCGTGTCCCTCGGTGCTGCCAGGTGCTTCCACACCCACACACCCCCTTTCCCCCCGTTCCTGCTGCCTCTCCCTCTCTGGAAGTCACCTTCCCCCCACCGGGGTGCCTGACCCTGACCCTGATGAAATGGAGGATATTGAGGAGCTGGAGCGTGTTCAGAGACAGGAATGGAGCTGGGAAGGTCTAGGGGGAGCTGGGAAGGGGCTCAGCCTGGAGAAAAGGAGGCTCAGGGGGGCCCTTGTGGCTCTGCACAGCTCCTGATAAGAGGGGACAGCCGGGGGGGTCGGGCTCTGCTCCAGGGAACAGGGACAGGAGGAGAGGGAACGGCCTCAGGCTGGGCTGGGGAGGTTTGGGTGGGATGTTGTGAAAACTCCTTCGTCTGTTCTGGCCGAACAGCGACGTTTAATGGTGAGGGTTTCAGTGCCAAACAGCCATGCTTCATGATGAGGGTTTCAGTGTTTGATGGTGAGGGTTTCAGTGCCAAACAGCGATGTTTGATGGTGAGGATTTCAATGTTTCATGGTGAGGGTTTCAGTGCCAAACAGCAATGTTTGATGGTGAGGATTTCAATGTTTCATGGTGAGGATTTCAATGCCAAACAGCGATGTTTAATGGTGAGGATTTCAATGTTTAATGGTGAGGATTTCAATGCCAAACAGCAATGTTTAATGGTGAGGATTTCAATGTTTAATGGTGAGGATTTCAATGCCAAACAGAGATGTTTAATGGTGAGGATTTCAATGTTTAATGGTGAGGATTTCAATGCCAAACAGCAATGTTTAATGGTGAGGATTTCAATGCCAAACAGAGATGTTTAATGGTGAGGATTTCAAGATTTCATGGCCAAACATAGATGGTTAATGGTGGGGGTTTCAATGTTTAATGGTGAGGATTTCAATGCCAAACAGCAATGTTTAATGGTGAGGATTTCAATGCCAAACAGAGATGTTTAATGGTGAGGATTTCAATGTTTAATGGTGAGGATTTCAATGCCAAACAGCAATGTTTAATGGTGAGGATTTCAATGCCAAACAGAGATGTTTAATGGTGAGGATTTCAATGTTTAATGGTGAGGATTTCAATGCCAAACAGAGATGTTTAATGGTGAGGATTTCAAGATTTCAGTGCCAAACATAGATGTTTAATGGTGGGGGTTTCAATGTTTAATGGTGAGGATTTCAGGACTTCAGTGCCAAACAGAGATGTTTAATGGTGAGGATTTCCACGCTGATTTGTGCAGGAGCTCTCTGGAGCAGTCCTGCCATGCCCAGACCTGGCCCGGGGGGGGGGGAGGGGTTCATCCTCCTGTGCAGGCGTGGGACAGGTGGGAACCCCCAGAGCCACCTCCACACAAGTGCCGTGGCTCTCGGTGCCCTCCATCCAGAGGGATTTTCCAGCTGGAGCGGCAGGAAGGCTGGGCTGGCCTTCCCGAGGGCAGCACAGCTGCTCCAGGAGTGGCAGGAAGGCTCCTTGATTGCCGAGCGGAGGAAGCTCTGTGCAGATTCCCAGATGTTCCGTGACGTGCAGGAAGGAGCCGGGCGCTGGAGATCCACTCTGCTCCCGCTGCCCTCGGCTCTGCTGGGCTCTGTGCCCGCGGGGAGCTTCCCCGGCTCTCCTGGAGTTCCACTGGCATTATTCATTCCCCCACTCAGTTTGCCAGAGGGGTCCAGCCCCGTGTGGGACCCTCGGAGCTGTGGTTTGGAGGGCAGGGCCATCAGGGTGTCCTGGTGGGCAGAGCTTGGGCTGGGAGCCTGGGATGCTGGTGCAGCAGTGTTCTGCCTGACCCGGGGGGCTCAGCCTGGAGAAAAGGAGGCTCAGGGGGGACCTTGTGGCTCTGCACAGCTCCTGACGGGAGGGGACAGCCGGGGGGTCGGGCTGTGCTCCGAGGAACAGACATAGGAGGAGAGGGAACGGCCTCGGGCTGGGCTGGGGAGGTTTGGGTGGGATATTGGGGAAATCCCTCCTGGAAAGGGCTGCCCAGGGCAGTGGAGTCCCCACCCGGGGGGAGATTTCCCATGCCCGTGGGCGTGGTGCCTGGGGACATGGGGACATGGGGACATGAGGACATGGGGACATGGGCTGGTGGTGGGACAGGATGGACTCGGTGGGCTCAGAGGCCTTTCCAACCCGAACCATTCCATGGTTCCATGGTTCAGGGAAGCGATATATTGACATTGTTGTGCAGGGGTGGTGTGGACGCAAGGACTGCACCTTGTCCTCGCACACGGGGCTGTGCTGGGCCTGCCCTGCCCCCGGGAGGGATCTCCCTTCCCACTTTGCCTGTTTGTGGTCCTTTACTCCTCGGGGACGTGGGGCACGGGGTGCCACGGGCGGCTCGGGCAGCAGCAGCCCTCGGGCAAGGCGTGGGGAGAAGCAGCTCCTTGAGGTGGCCCTGGAGGTGTCCCAGCCCTGCCCGGCCCCTCTCAGAGCTCTCCTGCTGTTTGTGAGCTGCTGCTGGCACAGAATTTCCCCCGTGGGAGCACCGGGGCTCTCTCAGCCTTGCCTCGATGACCTCATTTGCTTTTCCTACCCACCCTGGGGATTACGAGCAGAAGGGAGAAGAAAACGCGGTTTTCTGCTTTCCTAGGAGGTTTGGTGCCTCTGCTGGGGTGAGCAGGGCTGTGGGTGAGCCCCAGCAGCTCACTCTGGTTTTTCCCTGCTAGTTTGGGTTCCCAGACCCTCCATGTGCCCGGGAATGGGGGCTGTGACCAGCAGGTGTTTGCTGCCCGGTGTGCTGCATTTCTGGGAGGAGAAGGCATGATAAACTGGTTTTGTTCCTCTTTCTCTCCTTTCCTCCCCTGTGGCAATGGCAGGGCAAGCAGGAGTCCCCACATGTGGGCCTGGGACCTAAACTCTGAGAGGTGAAGCCTCCAGCACCTTGGAGATTTTTCCAGTGCCCCTCAGGCCAGCAGCACACGTTTGGCCCCACTGCTGATGCTGTGCCAGGGTCCAGTCAGGAGACATTCCCTGCCAGGGATTGTGCCCGTTTCATTCCCTTGTCTGGGGCTGCTTCTCTGCTTCAGAGCAGCTCGGTGAGGATCCCAAAGGCAGCTGCTGAGAGCAGATAAAAGCCCCAGGGGCAGCTGAGCAACACGTGTGGGGAGGAGGAGGATGGGGATGGGACCGGGATGGGGTGGGATGGGATGGGATGGGATGGGATGGGATGGGGGATCCAGAGGGACCGGGATGGGATGGGATGGGATGGGATGGGGACACCCAGAGGGAGCTGGACAGGCTGGGGAGGGGGCACTGAGCAATCCATGTGCACCTGGTGGGGCCCCAGCACAGACACAGCGTGGGGGGAACTGCCTGGAGGGAATCCTGAGGTGCTGGGAAAGGCTGCACGTGCTCTGGCCATCTGCACTGGGGTCCCACAACCCCCCATGCCCCTTTCCCAGCAGGAAAGGAGGGGGGGTTCTGCCCCTCTGCCCCTGAGCCCAGGTGAGAGCCCACCTGCAGGGCTGCCCCAGCCCTGAGGACACAGCAGCAGCACCTGGAGCTGCTGCAGAGAGCCCAGAGGAGCCACGGGGCTGGAGCCAGGCTGGGAGAGCTGGGGGTGCTCACCTGGAGAGGAGAAGGATCCAGGGAGAGTTCAGAGCCCCTGCCAGGGCCTGAAGGGGCTCCAGGAGAGCTGCAGAGGGACTGGGGACAAGGATGGAGGGACACGGGGAATGGCTCCCAGTGCCAGAGGGCAGGGCTGGATGGGACATTGGGAATGAGGAGTTGTTCCCTGGCAAGGTGGGCAGGGGCTGGGATGGAATTCCCAGAGCAGCTGGGGCTGCCCCTGGATCCCTGGAAGTTTTCCAGGCCAGGCGGGATGGGGTTTGGAGGAACCTGGCCCTGTGGAAGGTGTCCCTGCCCGCGGCACAGGGTGGGACTGGGGGTGCTGGAGATCCGTCCCCACCCAAACCACGCTGGGATTCTCCAGTCCTGACTCTGAGCTTTGACTCATCCAGCAGGGAAAGGAGGGAAAGAGGGGGAAAACAGCAGGAAAAAAAAAAAAAAAACCAAAAAAAAAAACCGCGGGGCAGAAATGCTGAGGCAGCACTTGAGGAAAATAAAGTGTCGTTAAAGAACCAGCGAGGGGGGGAGGCTCCGGGGTGCTGCCGTGGGTTCCCACAGGTGGGAAAACGAAAACAAACCATGGAAAAAGAGCGTAAGAGCTGGAATCCCGCGAGGGGCGGGGGGGTTCCCATTTTTAGGCACTGCTGAGGTTTGCAGCTGGCAGCAGGACCCCGCTGGATGACTTGGGAAGGCTCCAGCTATGCAATATCTGCCACGGGGTTATTTTTAAAAGCTGCTTTGTTGCCAGCCGTCCCCAGGGATCCGGGCTGGGAGCTGCCAGGAGCTTTTCCAGCGCGGGGAGGGGGGGGATCAGCCGCAGGGCTTGGCTCCTGCCTTTCCTGCCATCTCCTTTCTTCCTGCCTCCTTCTGCCCCCCTGGCTTTCGTTTGGCGCGGGTGAACTTCGCAGGGTGACTTTGGGGTGACCCCGCCGAGCTCAGCTGGTCCCGCAGGTGGTGTCCGTGAATTTAGGGTTAATAGCCAAGAATTCAGGGTGATATCCATGAATTTAGGGTTAATAGCCAAGAATGCAGGGTGATATGCATGAATTTAGGGTTAATATCCAAGAATTTTGGCTAATATCCAGGACTGTAGGGTTAATAGCCAAGAATTTAGAGTTAATATCCAAGAATTCAGGGTGATATCCATGAATTTAGGGTTAATACCCAAGAATTCAGGATGATATCTAACAATTTAGGGTTAATAGGGTTTAGGACTTTAGCGTTAATGGCCAAGAATTTAGGGTTAATATCCAAGAATTTTGGCTAATATCCAGGACTTTAGGGTTAATAGCCAAGAATTTAGGGTTAATATCCAAGACTTCAGGGTGATATCAAGGATTTAGGGTTAATATCCAAGAACTTGGGATGATATCCAAGAATTTGGGGTTAATACCCAAGAATTCAGGGTGATATGCATGAATTTAGGGTTAATACCCAAGAATTCAGGGTGATATCTAAGAATTTAGGGCTAATAGGGTTTAGGACTTTAGCATTAATGGCCAAGAATTTAGGGTTAATATGCAAGAATTTTAGCTAATATCCAGGACTTTAGGGTTAATATCCAAGAATTGAGGGTTAATGGCCAAGAATTTAGGGTTAATGTCCAAGACTTCGGGGTGATATCAAGGATTTAGGGTTAATATCCAAGAACTTAGGATGATATCCAAGAATTTAGGGTTAATACCCAAGAATTCAGGGTGATATCCATGAATTTAGGGTTAATATCCCAGAATTTAGGGTTAGTATCCAAGAATTCTGGCTAATATCCAGGACTTTAGGGTTAATATCCAGGACTTTAGGGTTAATAGCCCAGAACTGAGGGTCAATATCCAACACTCAGGACAGTGAAGGCTTCACCCTGGCTGCGCTCTGCTCGGGGGCACCCAGGAGGATTCCACTGAGGGGTAAACCAGAAGGAATTCCGGTGGAAAGCTGGCCAGCCGATAAAAGCTGTGCAGCTCCGTCCCCAGCACTGCTCCGGGGGGCTGGCAGGGTTTGGGGTCCTCCCCATCGCCCCCCGAGCTGCGCTGGGCTGGCTGCGCAGGGAGCCTCGGGGCTGCGCTGCCCGTGCCACGTTCTCCATTTCTCCGAGCCTTTAATCCTCCGGGATCTCGCCCGGCCGCAACAATCCCGAGCCTTGTTCTCGCTGCTGGGGAGGGGGCTGACGTCAGCCCGCCGTGGGGATTCAGTGCAGGAACTTGTGGTTTTTCATGCAGGAACACGCTCCCCTATCCCCGTCCAGATTCTGCAAGGAGTGCCTGGCTGCAGCTCCTTTATCCCGTTCTTATTCTCCATGGGAATGCCTGGCTGCAGCTCCTTTATCCCGTTCCTGTTCTCCATGGGAATGCCTGGCTGCAGCTCCTTTATCCCGTTCCTGTTCTCCATGGGAATGCCTGGCTGCAGCTCCTTTATCCCGTTCCTGTTCTCCATGGGAATGCCTGGCTGCAGCTCCTTTATCCCGTTCCTGTTCTCCATGGGAATGCCTGGCTGCAGCTCCTTTATCCCGTTCCTGTTCTCCATGGGAATGCCTGGCTGCAGCTCCTTTATCCCGTTCCTGTTCTCCATGGGAATGCCTGGCTGCAGCTCCTTTATCCCGTTCCTGTTCTCCATGGGAATGCCTGGCTGCAGCTCCTTTATCCCGTTCCTGTTCTCCATGGGAATGCCTGGCTGCAGCTCCTTTATCCCGTTCCTGTTCTCCATGGGAATGCCTGGCTGCAGCTCCTTTATCCCGTTCCTGTTCTCCATGGGAATGCCTGGCTGCAGCTCCTTTATCCCGTTCCTGTTCTCCATGGGAATGCCTGGCTGCAGCTCCTTTATCCCGTTCCTGTTCTCCATGGGAATGCCTGGCTGCAGCTCCTTTATCCCGTTCCTGTTCTCCATGGGAATGCCTGGCTGCAGCTCCTTTATCCCGTTCCTGTTCTCCATGGGAATGCCTGGCTGCAGCTCCTTTATCCCGTTCCTGTTCTCCATGGGAATGCCTGGCTGCAGCTCCTTTATCCCGTTCCTGTTCTCCATGGGAATGCCTGGCTGCAGCTCCTTTATCCCGTTCCTGTTCTCCATGGGAATGCCTGGCTGCAGCTCCTTTATCCCGTTCCTGTTCTCCATGGGAATGCCTGGCTGCAGCTCCTTTATCCCGTTCCTGTTCTCCATGGGAATGCCTGGCTGCAGCTCCTTTATCCCGTTCCTGTTCTCCATGGGAATGCCTGGCTGCAGCTCCTTTATCCCGTTCCTGTTCTCCATGGGAATGCCTGGCTGCAGCTCCTTTATCCCGTTCCTGTTCTCCATGGGAATGCCTGGCTGCAGCTCCTTTATCCCGTTCCTGTTCTCCATGGGAATGCCTGGCTGCAGCTCCTTTATCCCGTTCCTGTTCTCCATGGGAATGCCTGGCTGCAGCTCCTTTATCCCGTTCCTGTTCTCCATGGGAATGCCTGGCTGCAGCTCCTTTATCCCGTTCCTGTTCTCCATGGGAATGCCTGGCTGCAGCTCCTTTATCCCGTTCCTGTTCTCCATGGGAATGCCTGGCTGCAGCTCCTTTATCCCGTTCCTGTTCTCCATGGGAATGCCTGGCTGCAGCTCCTTTATCCCGTTCCTGTTCTCCATGGGAATGCCTGGCTGCAGCTCCTTTATCCCGTTCCTGTTCTCCATGGGAATGCCTGGCTGCAGCTCCTTTATCCCGTTCCTGTTCTCCATGGGAATGCCTGGCTGCAGCTCCTTTATCCCGTTCCTGTTCTCCATGGGAATGCCTGGCTGCAGCTCCTTTATCCCGTTCCTGTTCTCCATGGGAATGCCTGGCTGCAGCTCCTTTATCCCGTTCCTGTTCTCCATGGGAATGCCTGGCTGCAGCTCCTTTATCCCGTTCCTGTTCTCCATGGGAATGCCTGGCTGCAGCTCCTTTATCCCGTTCCTGTTCTCCATGGGAATGCCTGGCTGCAGCTCCTTTATCCCGTTCCTGTTCTCCATGGGAATGCCTGGCTGCAGCTCCTTTATCCCGTTCCTGTTCTCCATGGGAATGCCTGGCTGCAGCTCCTTTATCCCGTTCCTGTTCTCCATGGGAATGCCTGGCTGCAGCTCCTTTATCCCGTTCCTGTTCTCCATGGGAATGCCTGGCTGCAGCTCCTTTATCCCGTTCCTGTTCTCCATGGGAATGCCTGGCTGCAGCTCCTTTATCCCGTTCCTGTTCTCCATGGGAATGCCTGGCTGCAGCTCCTTTATCCCGTTCCTGTTCTCCATGGGAATGCCTGGCTGCAGCTCCTTTATCCCGTTCCTGTTCTCCATGGGAATGCCTGGCTGCAGCTCCTTTATCCCGTTCCTGTTCTCCATGGGAATGCCTGGCTGCAGCTCCTTTATCCCGTTCCTGTTCTCCATGGGAATGCCTGGCTGCAGCTCCTTTATCCCGTTCCTGTTCTCCATGGGAATGCCTGGCTGCAGCTCCTTTATCCCGTTCCTGTTCTCCATGGGAATGCCTGGCTGCAGCTCCTTTATCCCGTTCCTGTTCTCCATGGGAATGCCTGGCTGCAGCTCCTTTATCCCGTTCCTGTTCTCCATGGGAATGCCTGGCTGCAGCTCCTTTATCCCGTTCCTGTTCTCCATGGGAATGCCTGGCTGCAGCTCCTTTATCCCGTTCCTGTTCTCCATGGGAATGCCTGGCTGCAGCTCCTTTATCCCGTTCCTGTTCTCCATGGGAATGCCTGGCTGCAGCTCCTTTATCCCGTTCCTGTTCTCCATGGGAATGCCTGGCTGCAGCTCCTTTATCCCGTTCCTGTTCTCCATGGGAATGCCTGGCTGCAGCTCCTTTATCCCGTTCCTGTTCTCCATGGGAATGCCTGGCTGCAGCTCCTTTATCCCGTTCCTGTTCTCCATGGGAATGCCTGGCTGCAGCTCCTTTATCCCGTTCCTGTTCTCCATGGGAATGCCTGGCTGCAGCTCCTTTATCCCGTTCCTGTTCTCCATGGGAATGCCTGGCTGCAGCTCCTTTATCCCGTTCCTGTTCTCCATGGGAATGCCTGGCTGCAGCTCCTTTATCCCGTTCCTGTTCTCCATGGGAATGCCTGGCTGCAGCTCCTTTATCCCGTTCCTGTTCTCCATGGGAATGCCTGGCTGCAGCTCCTTTATCCCGTTCCTGTTCTCCATGGGAATGCCTGGCTCAGGAATTCCAGGCTGCAGCTCCTCTATCCCATCCCATCCCTACTCGGGAATTCCAGGCTGCAGCTCCTTTATCCCATCCCTGTTTTGCTCAGGAATTCCAGGCTGCAGCTCCTTCCTTTATCCCATCCCTGCTCAGCAATTCCAGGCTGCAGCTCCTCTATCCCATCCTGTCCTGCTCAGGAATTCCAGGCTGCAGCTCCTCTATCCCATCCCATCCCTACTCGGGAATTCCAGGCTGCATCCCGCTGCTCCCCGCCTGCTCCAGGGCCGTACCTGTCTCCTGCCTCTCCGTTTCCCAAACGGATGCGGCTCCTCAGCTCCCAGCCCGTTCCCTCTGTGCTCCCCCCTCCCGGAGCCTTACAATTACTGGCATTTGCCGTGTTTTCTTCCCTTTCCTGTCTTTATCCGAGCTGGATTTTGGCCCTTTCCCTCTCTTTCCCGAGGGGATGGTTTTGTTTGCGGTGCCCGGCCGGCTCCAGCCCCCTCTGTGCCCCTCGGCTCTTTCCTGCCCTTCCTCTGCTGTAACCGGAGACCTTGGCAGTCCCGGCGGGTTTTGTGTTCCCTGCCGGGCTGGGGGTGTCCCTGGCCGTGTCGCAGGACGGGAGAAGCTTCTGGAACGCTGCGGCTGAGCTCTGCCCTGAGCGCTGGATGGCAAACCCGCGGCCGAGCTCCCTGCGGGGCTGGCACGCTGCTCACCGAGGGGTGCCTTGGCTCTGCCGAGGGCTCGGCTGCTCAGCAGGGCAAGAGCACGGAAATCTGGCCGAGCTCCTCCCGGCTGGGCTGGTTCCTGCTGGCCGCTGCTCCTGCCTGGGCTGGGATGCTGTTCCCGCATGGATGTGTGCCCTGGCCGAGCGCTGCAGGGGCTCCCGGGGCCGGCTTGGAATGGTGGGCACGGGGGGCTGTGCAGAGGGATGGGGCACAGCATTCCTGTGGGATGGGGCACAGGATGCCCAGGGATGGAGCACAGCATTCCCGTGGGATGGGGCACAGGATTCCCGTGGGATGGGACACAGGATTCCCATGGGCACAGCATTCCCGTGGGATGGGGCATAGGATTCCCGTGGGATGGGGCACAGCATTCCTGTGGGATGGGACACAGGATTCCGATGGGGCACAGGATGCCCAGGGATGGGGCACAGGATGCCCAGGGATGGGGCATAGGATGCCCAGGGATGGGACACAGCATTCCCGTGGGATGGGACACAGGATGCCCAGAGATGGGGCACAGGATTCCCATGGGGCACAGGATTCCCACGGGATGGGGCACAGGATGCCCAGGGATGGGGCACAGGATGCCCAGGGATGGGGCATAGGATGCCCAGGGATGGGACACAGCATTCCCGTGGGATGGGACACAGGATGCCCAGAGATGGGGCACAGGATTCCCATGGGATGGGGCACAGGATTCCCATGGGGCACAGGATTCCCACGGGATGGGGCACAGGATGCCCAGGGATGGGGCATAGGATGCCCAGGGATGGGACACAGCATTCCCGTGGGATGGGACACAGGATGCCCAGAGATGGGGCACAGGATTCCCATGGGGCACAGGATTCCCACGGGATGGGGCACAGGATGCCCAGGGATGGGGCACAGCACTCCCATGGGATGGGATTCCCCCTGCTTATCCTCTCCCTGGGCACCTGCTGCTCCCACTTCCACCCCGGCCCTCTGGGCTCCGCTCGCCCGCTGCAGCTGGCACTGGGATCCTCTCCGTGTCCTCCCGGATCCTGCAGAGCCCCATGCCACTGCCATCCCTGTTTCCCGGGAGAGGGGGCTGCGCTGGGGTGACCCCGGGCTGGTGTCCCCTCCCCAGGCTGGGCTGGGGTGATCCCGGGCTCGTGTCCCCTCCCGGGGCAGTGCTGGGGTGACCCCGGGCTTGTGTCACCTTCCAGGGGCTGGGCAGTGCTGGGTTGGGGTGTCCCCGGGCTGGGGTGATCCAGGCTCGTGTCCCCTCCCCAGGCTATGCTGGGGTGACCCCGGGCTTGTGTCACCTTCAAGGAGCTGGGCAGTGCTGGGGCTTGTGTCCCCTCCCAGGGCCGGGCTGGGGTGACACCAGGGTCATGTCCCCTCCCAGGGCAGAGCTGGGGTACCCCAGGCTGGTGTCCCCTCCCAGGGCAGTGCTGGGGTGTCCCCAGGCTGGTGTCCCCTCCCAGGGCAGGGCTGGGGTGTCCCCAGGCTGGTGTCCCCTCCCAGGGCAGTGCTGAGGTACCCCAGGCTGGTGTCCCCTCCCAGGGCAGTGCTGGGGTGGCCCCGGGCTGGTGTCCCCTCCCAGGGCAGTGCTGGGGTGTCCCCAGGCTGGTGTCCCCTCCCAGGGCAGTGCTGAGGTACCCCAGGGTCATGTCCCCTCCCAGGGCAGGGCTGGGGTGACCCCAGGCTGGTGTCCCCTCCCAGGACAGGGCTGGGGTGACCCCAGGGTCATGTCCCCTCCCAGGGCAGGGCTGGGGTGTCCCCAGGCTGGTGTCCCCTCCCGGGGCAGTGCTGGGGTGACCCCAGGCTGGTGTCCCCTCCCGGGGCAGTGCTGCGGTGTCCCCAGTCCCGTGTCCCTTCCCGGGGCCGGGCAGGGCCGGGGGGTAAAGCAAACATTGCTGCCGGCTCCGGCTGCAGGCGTGGGCAGGGAGCGGCTGCTCCCGGGAAATAACAACCCTGCTCTGCCCCGCGGGATCCCTGCTGGCTCTGCTCGGGCCAGTGGAAAAATACTCCTGTGTCCCTTCCTTCCCGGAGAACAGGGACCGCAGTGTTTGTCGGGCAGGAGGCGAGGGCAGCCGTGGGCACGGAGGGAAGCAGAGGCTCCCTCCCAGCCCTGCCGCTCCTGCGGCGCTCCCGAGATCCTGCTGGGACCAGAGGCAGAGTCCCTGCCTGCTGGGGTTGCGCAGGGACCGCCGAGCAGCAGTCCCCTGGGAATGGACACGGGCTTCCCAGCGCCAGAGAACAGGGCTGGATGTGGGATGGATGGGATTTGGGAAGGAATTCCTCCCTGTGAGACTTGTGAGGTGTTACAATGGGAGCAGTGTTAGATTTGGGATGGGATTTTGGGAAGGAATTCCTCCCTGTGAGGAGAGTGAGGTGTTGCAGTGGGAGCAGTGTTAGATTTGGGATGGGATTTGGGAAGGAATTCCTCCCTGTGAGGGTGGTGAGGTGTTGCGATGGAGGCAGTGCTTGGATGTGGGATGGATGGGATTTGGGAAGGAATTCCTCCCTGTGAGAATGGTGGCGTATTGCGATGGAATTCCCAGAGCAGCTGTGGCTGCCCCTGGATCCCTGGCAGTGTCCAAGGCCAGGCTGGATGGGGCTTGGGGCAACCTGGGCTCATGGGAGATGTCCCTGGGGGTGAAACGAGGTGAGCTTTGAGGTCCCTTCCCACCCACACCACCCCGGGCTTTGATGATTCTGCGACAGGGAGAGTTCCTGGAAAAGGGCTGGGTGCCGTGGGTGCCCCTCCTGCCCTGGGTGGGGCAGCTCTGGCACTGCCCATCCCGCTGGGCTGTCCCTGACTCAGTTTCCCTGCCTGCTCTCCCAGGCCCGGGGCACTGCCACGCACTGGGGTGCTTCTCCTGGGTGACTGGGCGGCCCTGCTGCTCTCTGCCCCAGCTCTGCTGCTTCCCCCGTGCCCCAGCATGGAGCTGGTCACAGTACCTGTGAGGGGCAGCAGGGCTGTGCCAGCTGAGGGCAGAGCCCGCCCCGTGCCTCCCTGCCCTCAGCTGGGCTGCTCAGGGCTGAGTTAGCGCCGAGCTCGCGGCTCGGTGGCAGACTGCATCAAATGCTTCACTGGAATCAAAATATTTTCCATCTGCTGAGCTCCCCTCACCTGCTGGTTGTGTAACAGGATGGCAGGCACAGAACAGGTTTGTCTGGCACCGCGGATTCCTTGGCACAGCCGCGGGGCTGAGCTGTCTCCAGCCCTAGGCACGGCTACTGCCAGCTGAAGGACAGCATCTGCCCTGGCCTGGGGCTGCTGCTGCTGCCGGTCCCCTCGCTGGGCACACAGGGGTGCAGGTGCCCCTCTGGTGTTGGATGGGGCCCTGGAGCAGGAGCTGGGAGCCTGGAGCGTGCTTCCAGCCTGGGACAGAGGGTGTGACAGTCCCTTCACGGTGTGGAATGGGCCCCTGGAGCAGGAGCTGGGAGCCTGGGGCGTGCTTCCAGCCTGGGACAGGGCGTGTGACAGTCCCTTCCCTCAGGCACGGTGTGGAATGGGGCTCTGGAGCAAGAGCTGGGAGCCTGGAGCGTGCTCCCAGCCTGGTGACAGGGGGTGTGACAGTCCCTTCACGGTGTTGGATGGGGCCCTGGAGCAGGAGCTGGGAGCCTGGAGCGTGCTCCCAGCCTGGGACAGGCGGTGTGACAGTCCCTTCCCTCGGGCAAGGCACAGGGGGTCGGTGACCCCTCACCTCTGGGCCCCGCGGGCTCTGCCCGAGCTGCCACTCCCCGTCCCTGACCCTTGGGGACCTGCAGGACACAGCTCAGGTGTCCCTGGCTGGGGCCTCAGCCCTCTCAGCTCGCTTTTTTTCCTTTCCCGTGTTTTTTTAAGCTATTTCTGTTGCAACAGCCGTCCCTGCCCTGCCTGGGGCCTCAGCCGGGGACAGCCTCGGTCAGGGCCAGGGGACACGAGGTTTGGGGAACACGGATGGCCCAGGGCCAGCAGCCCCTGCAGGGTGTCCCTGTGTCCCACCAGGAGCCAGACACTGTCACCCCACTCCCGGGACAGTGGCGTGGACAGGCGGGGCTGGCATTTCCTCCGCTGAGGTTTTCCAGGCACGCCACATTCACCCCTCGGCCCCGCGGTCCCCCAAATCCCAAATGCCGTGGTGGCACAAGGGACTGGAATAATCGTGTGGGAAGGGACCTCACAGGCCGCCCCCCACGGGAGCAGAACCTCTCCCCGTTATTCCCGGCCCCATCCCCCGGCCGCTCCCCCAGCCCCGGAGCTCCAGCCCTGAGCCCGTTCCCGTGCCTGGCTCGGGCCTCGCTGACGAGAAGAGCTGAGAAGGGAGCGATTGCCTGGAAGCTGCAACCTGATCTTCGGTAAAGTGCCCGGCCCCGTGCCCGGCGGCCGCTGCGGGCGCCGGCCGAGCGCTCCTGGTGCGCACTGAGCAGCGCACGGAGCTGCCGGGAGCGGGATAACCGGGGGGATAAACCCCGGGGAATAAACCATGGGGGATAAACCATGGGGGATAAACCCCGGGGAATAAACCATGGGGGATAAACCATGGGGGATAAACCCCGGGGAATAAACCATAGGGGATAAACCAGGGGAACAAACCACAGGGGATAAACCAGGGGAATAAACCACAGGGGATAAACCACAGGGGATAAACCACGGGGGATAAACCACGGGGAATAAACCACAGGGGATAAACCACGGGGAATAAACCATGGGGGATAAACCATGGGGGATAAACCATGGGGAATAAACCACGGGGTATAAACCATGGGGGATAAACCATGGGGAATAAACCACGGGGTATAAACCATGGGGGATAAACCATGGGGGATAAACCGCTGGGGATAAACCAGGGAGATAAACCACAGGGGATAAACCATGGGGGATAAACCACTGGGAATAAACCACGGGGGAATAAACGCTGGAGACCAGCGCCGCCACCTTTCGTCCCAGTCAGGCTGTGCAGAAAATGCCGCGTTTATTTATTTATGGAGGCCAGGCCAAGCTCGGAGCGGGAGCAGCTGGTCGGGATCAGCTTTGCTCTCACTCAGCACAAGGCAGAGCACATTTGTTTCCGCACAGAATGGGGAAGGGTCCAGCCCGATGCGTTCCGGAGCCTCACAGATTCTGGCACTGCTCCCACTGCTGAGGCTCATCCCACTGCTGAGGCTCATCCCACTGCTGGGGTTCATCCCATTCTTGGGGTTCATCCCATTCCTGGGGTTCATTCCATTCCTGGGGCTCATCCCACTGTTTGAGATCCCGGATCCCAGCAGATCCTGGCACTGGTCCCACTGCTCAGATTGAGATCCTGGATCCTGGCAGATCCACTGCCTGAGCCCTGAGCGCCAGGATGCCCCTCGGGCCTGGAGAGAGCTTGTTTGGAGCTGGGACCAGGATGAGATGAGCTTTAAGGTCCCTCCAACCCAAAGCTGTGATTCCAAGACGATTGTGTGGTTCCCACTCTGGCTGTGCACTGGGATCACTGGGAAGGCTGTGGCCGCATCCCTCGCCGTCCGTGCCCGGCTTTGTGCGGAGCCTGTGCCAGGCAGGAGGAGGAACAGAGGTGCATTGTGTGACCGCAGCATGAACCGGGCTGTGAACTGCCTGGGCGTGCCCTGCTAACGAGCTGGGGGTGCTGAGCGCCCACGGCTGCCCTGAGCCCTGCAGGGACCAGCCCCGAATGCGGCTGGTGGGTGAACCCCAAATCCGGGCAGTGGATGAACCCCAAACTTGGGCAGTGGGATGTACCCCAATAGTGGGACCAGCCCCAGCAGTGGGATGGACCCCAAAACTGGGCAGTGGGATGAACCCCAAACCTGGGCAGTGGGATGAACCCCAGTAGTGGGATGAACCCCAAACCTGGGCAGTGGGATGAACCCCAAGCCTTGACCAGTGGGATGAGCCCCTGCAGTGGGATGAACCCCAAACCTGGGCAGTGGGATGAGCCCCAGCAATGGGATGAGCCTCAAGCCCTGGCAGCAGCACGCCACGTACCTGTACCTGCCCCGGGAGCAGCAGAACAATCCCCTTTTCCTCTGGCTTTGGTACCTGTCCCTGTACCTGTTCCTGTCCCTGTACCTGTCCCAGGAGCAGCAGAACAATCCCCTTTTCCTCTGGCTTCTGTACCTGTACTTGTTCCTATACCTGTACCTGTACCTGTACCTGTTCCTGTACCTGTACCTGTTCTGTCCCAGCAGAACAATCCCCTTTTCCTCTGGCTTCTGTACCTGTACTTGTTCCTATACCTGTACCTGTACCTGTACCTGTACCTGTTCTGTCCCATAAGAACAATCCCCTTCTCCTCTGGCTTCCCCTGGCAGATATTGTGGGCACTGTGCCCCTGCCCGGGCTGACAGGGCACAGCCTCCCCTGGAGTGCCCTCAGCCCCACAGGAAGGGCAGGAGCATCCCCCGAGGTGGGGGCTGCAGTCCCAGCCCACTGGGATGCTTTGGGGTCGCTGGGATGCTTTGGGGTCGGGATGCTTTGGGGTCAGGATGCTTTGGGGTCGCTGGAATGCTTTGGGTCAGGATGCTTTGGGGTCAGGATGGTTTGGGTTGGGAAGCTTTGGGGTCAGGATGCTTTGGGGTCACTGGGATGCTTTGGGGTCGGGATGCTTTGGGGTCAGGATGCTCTGTGTCAGGATGCTTTGGGGTCACTGGGATGCTTTAGGGTTGGGATGCTTTGAGATCACTGGCATGCTTTGGGGTCAGGATGTTCTGTGTCAGGATGCTTTGGGGTCACTGGGATGCTTTAGGGTTGGGATGCTTTGAGATCACTGGCATGCTTTGGGGTCAGGATGTTCTGTGTCAGGATGCTTTGGGGTCAGGATGCTTTGGGGCCGGGATGCTCTGTGTCAGGATGCTTTGGGGTCAGGATGCTTTGGGATTGGGATGCAGCAGGCCCCTGTGCTGGGAGGCAGCAGCCTGTCCTGGGCTGGGGTCTGAGCCAGGTGCCTTGGGGGTTTTACCTGGGCTGGAGATGGCTCCTGGTGGCCATGGCCAGTCTGGGGAGCAGGAGGGTCCGTGCAGAATGTCACCTGTGCAGGTGACACCTGAGGAGGTGACACCTGCAAAGGTCACACCTGTGAAAGTCACATCTGCAGAGGTCACATCTGCAGAGGTCACACCTGCTGAGGTGACACCTGCAGAGCTCACACCTGTGGAGTTCACATGTGTGGAGGTCACACCAGTGGAGGTGACACCCGCCGAGGTCACACCTGCAGAGGTGCCCCCCACAGGTGCTGGGGTGGGATGTGCGGCCCCGGGGGATGGCAGGTGCTGGCACAGCTCCCTGGTGGCCTGCCCCCTTCCCCTGGTGGTCACCCCCTACCCCTGGTGGCCACATCCTTCCCCTGGTGGTCACCCCCTGCCCCTGGCGGCCAGCCCTTTACCCCTGGTGGCCACCCCCCTGCCCCTGGTGGCCACCCCCTACCCCTGGTGGCCAGCCCCTTCCCCTGGTGGTCACCCCCCTTCCCCTGCTGGCCACCCCCTACCCCTGGTCCCAGCCCCTTCTCCTGGTGGCCAGCCCCTTCCCCTGGTGGCCAGGCCCCTCTGCCCAGCCCTTAGCTCTGCCCCGACCCCTTCCCCGTTATAAGCTGTCACCCCCCTTCCCCTGGTGGCCAGCCCCTGCCCCTGGTGACCAGCCCCTTCCCCTGGTGGCCAGGCCCCTCTGCCCAGCCCTTAGCTCTGCCCCGACCCCTTCCCCGTTATAAGCTGCCTGCTGCACGGGGTTCAGCCTCGTTCCCCGGGTTTGTCCTCGTCGCGGTGGGGACTTTGTCCCGGCTGGTGACAGCTGGGGGGGGACAGCCCCCCTTGCAAGCTCCGCGGAGTCCCAGCTACCAGCGGTGGCTCGGAGCAGGAACTAAAGGCAGCAGCGCGGGTCTTGGGGTGACGCTGGGGTGGCTTTATTTCGTGATCAGCACCCAAAACCCAAACCTGGGGCTAACAGGAGCTTTTACGCATCCCTCGGGAGGAGGGGTTTGGGGTAGCAGACCAAAGGGGTGTGGTTGGAGGCAGGGTATTTTACACTTTAATAAAGAAGCGCTAGTGTGAAAAACGCCAAACACTTGTTTTTAAAATTTTAAAAGTTTAATAGTAATAAAATGGTTATAAAAATAGTAATATAATTAGAGTAATAAAATTCGAACAATTGAGATTAGGACAATATGAGACAATAAAAACAAAGCGATACTGACGTCCGGGTACCTCTTTCTGGGCAACACGAGCCCGAAAAAGGACCCCCGTTAACAGAGGATTAACCCTTAAAAACAATCGCCTGTTGCATATTCATACACCTCATACATGATGCATGAATTCCATTCAAACACAGGATTCTGTCTGGTCACTGTCAACTTCTTCCTCTTAATCCTCATGCCGTCTTCCTGCCTGGGCGAGGTGGGAAGTCAGTTTTCTGCTGATAAGGGAGCAATAAATTCCCTTTCTCTGAAAGATTCAGGTGTCCTGTGGCTTCTATCTGGTGCGAGTCCTTTCTTAAAGAAATATCTTACATAGCACAGTTTTTATTTTAACGTTATGTTATAACCTAAAACTATCTTTAACACACTACTTAAGAAAATTAATACAGCATAACTTTCTAACATAACACATACAATATTCATTTTAATACTTGCAAAAAGCCAATCATAAAATACAGATTTTTCACACTAGGGAGGGGAATAACTTGGGTAAACTAATAGGGTCCCTAAGGACGCAAGATAGACAGGGAATTCTCCAGAGGAGAGGGCAGGTTTGGGGGAGGATTAACACCCAGAGGGAGCAGGGAGCAAGGGGGACTCGGGGGAACAGGGCAGGGATAGGGGGGATTAACGACTGGGAAGGTGGGGGTTTAAAACTTGGTAGGGAGTGGCAGAAGGGGATTGCAAGATCACAAATGGAACAGCAAGCAGACCAATAAAACTAAAAACACACTGCAACAGCGACTGTGTTATTCTGCTGGGATAAAACCTTGCAAAAGAGCCTTTCTTGCCTCTGTCGCTGAGCCAGCTGCCGTGGGGGTTGAGTGGAGCTTTGGCTGCGTGGCCTGAATGGTAACTCAGCCTGCTTTTCCACAGGAGAGGCTTGCTGGGCACAAGAGATGGGCAGCAGCACCTGCCGCTTTAACACCCGCAAAACCTTGCAAATCCGTGATTCCGTGATTCTGTGATTCCGTGATTCTGTGATTCCTTGATTCTGTGATTCCATGATTCCGTGATTCTGTCATTCCGTGATTCCGTGAATCTGTGACTCTGTGATTCTGTGATTCCATGACTCTGTGATTCTGTGGTTCCGTGATTCTGTGATTCCGTTATTCCGTTATTCCGTTATTCCGTGATTCCGTGGTTCCATGACTCCGTGATTCTGTGATTCCATGACTCTGTGATTCCGTTATTCCATGATTCCGTTATTCCATGATTCCGTTATTCCATGATTCCGTTATTCCATGATTCCGTTATTCCATGATTCCGTTATTCCATGATTCCGTGGTTCCGTGATTCCCGTGATTTCGTGATTCCGTTATTCCGTGATTCCGTGGTCGCTGTGCACCTCCCAAAGCAGGGGGTCCTGATGGTTCATTTATCATTTTATTTAATATATTTATTTGTGCACTTGCTGAGGGAAGTGTCTGGTCGCTGTGCACCTCCCAAAGCAGGGCTCCCGTGCTCAGAACCCCTCTGGATTCCCAGAAACGCCTGGATGGAGCTGGGGCTGTGCATAGCCCAGGTTAACCAGTAAGGTCTGGCTGATCAGGCCAGGAGGGGCCAGAGAGGAAAGAAAATGTGGTTTTTTTGGGAGCTGCCCGTGCAGCAGGGGTGCCAGCCTCCCCTGAAGGGTTATTGCAGAGCACGAAACGGCACGAGGCGGATTTGGTTGCTTTTTTTAAGGTAAAAAGGGAAGTTTTTTTTCCAATTTAACATTTATAGATTTTTAGAAGTGACAGTGGATTGGAGGGTGGAAGTGCCGCCTCTCCAACGACACTGGAAGAATTAACAGCTTATTGAATTTTTATTTTTCTACAAAAGAATGCAAAACAATAAGTTCTTTACATATATACGTATATTTATGTGAGAAAGTTCGTTACAAGAATGCAAAGATCAGAAGGCTTAGAAGAACCAGGGTGACACTGAAGGCCCCCTGTCCCCAGGTGAACCAGGGGAACATGCCCGGCATCCAGAGCACCTTCCTGGCCATGGACACGGAGGAGGGAGTGGAGGTGGTGTGGAACGAGCTGCTCTTCACCGACAAGAATGTGATCAAAGCACACGAGGTGAGCCCCCCGAGCCCCCCGCAGCTTCCCGGGGGGCACAGCCGGGCAGGAGGGGCTCCTGCCCCCTGGCACGGGGCCCTGCTGGGCTGCTGCCTCCAAGGGAGCTCCCAGGGACCTGGGAGCAGTGTCTGGGGCATCCCCAGGGCTTGGGGGGCCCTGCCCCATCCCGGGAGCTTCTGCGTGCCAGGAGCTTCCTGTTCACCTGTCCTGCCCATCCCAGCACCTTCCACCTCACCTGTCCCACCCCGGGAGCTTCCTCTTCACCTGTCCCGTCCCAGGAGTATCCTCCTCACCTCTCCTGCCCCATCCCAGGAGCTTCCTGTTCACCTGTCCTGCCCATCCCAGCACCTTCCACCTCACCTGTCCCACCCCAGGAGCTTCCTCTTCACCTGTCCCGTCCCAGGAGTATCCTCCTCACCTCTCCTGCCCCATCCCAGGAGCTTCCTGTTCACCTGTCCTGCCCATCCCAGCACCTTCCACCTCACCTGTCCCACCCCAGGAGCTTCCTGTTCACCTGTCCCGTCCCAGGAGTATCCTCCTCACCTGTCCTGCCCCATCCCGGAAGCTTCTGTGTGCCAGGAGCTTCAACCTCACCTGTCCTGTCCAAAGAGCGTCCTCCTCACCTGTCCTGTCCATCCCGTGAGCTTCCACCTCACCTCACCTGTCCCATCCAGCACCTGCCACCTCACCTGTCCTGCCCCATGCCAGGAGCATTCTCCTCACCTGTCCTGTCCATGCCAGCACCTTCCACCTTATCTGTCCCATCCCAGGGGCTTCCACTTCACCTGTCCTGCCCCATCCCAGCACCTTTCTTCTCACCTGTCCTGTGCCATCCCAGGACCTCTCTCCTCACCTGTCCTGTCCCACACCATCCCCTCACCTGTCCCACACCATCCCCTCACCTGTCCTGTCCCCACCATCCCCTCACCTGTCCCCACCAGCCCTCACCTGTCCCCAGCAGCCCCTCACCTGCCCTGTGCCCCCAGGAGAAGATCAAGACCATGTTCGAGCAGCTGGTGCTGGTGGATCACCCCAACATCGTCAAGCTGCACAAGTACTGGCTGGACGCTGTCCCTGGGAAGGGGTGGCAGGGCACGGGGGCCTGTCCCTGTCCCTGTCCCTGTCCGTGGGAATGGACGGGAAGCCCTAGTCTGGCCAGGGTGCCAGCGTGTCCCGGCTGACGGAGTTATGTCCCCTCTGTGTCCCCTCTCTGTCCCCTCTCTGTCCCCGCTCTGTCCCCTCTCTGTCCTCTCTCTGTCCCCGCTCTGTCCCCTCTCTGTCCCCTCTCTGTCCCCGCTCTATCCCCGCTCTGTCCCCACTCTGTCCCCTCTCTGTCCCCGCTCTACCCCCTCTCTGTCCCCTCTCTGTCCCCTCTCTATCCCCGCTCTGTCCCCTCTCTGTCCCCTCTCTGTCCCCGCTCTATCCCCTCTCTGTCCCCTCTCTATCCCCGCTATGTCCCCGCTCTGTCCCCACTCTGTCCCTGCTCTGTCCCCGTTCTGTCCCCGCTGTCCCCAGGCCTGGAAGCGCTGGTGCACCCAAATCCTCTCGGCTCTCAGGTGAGGCTCCCATGGCTCCCTGCCCTGCCACGCGGGCTGCCGGGGCTGGGGGCTGTGCTCGGGACACTCAGTGCCCCCTGTGCCCCCCTGTGTGCC
>JAGGNK010007204.1:27259-199119 GCA_017590115.1 Montifringilla adamsi
TGGGGGTCTCTGGGGGGCTCTAGGGGCTCTGGGGGGCTCTGGGGGTCCCAGCGCTGCCCCTCGGCCCCCCTCCCCTGTGGGGCTGGGCTGGGGGGAGCTGAGCCCCCCGTGCCCCCAGGTGATCTTCATCACGGAGTACGTGTCCTCGGGGAGCCTCAAGCAGTTCCTCAAGAAGACCAAGAAGAACCACAAGGCCATGAACGCCCGGGTGAGCTCCTGGGGACACCCCAGTGCCCGGGAGGTGGCTCTGGGTCCCTGTCCCATCCCTGTCCCATCCCTGTCCCTGTCCCATCCCTGTCCCATCCCTGCCCCTGTCCCTGTCCCATCCCTGTCCCTGTTCCTGTCCCTGTCCCATCCCTGTCCCTGTCCCATCCCTGTCCCATCCCATCCCTGTCCCTGCCCCATCCCTGTCCCATCCCTGTCCCTGTTCCTGTCCCATCCCTGTCCCTGTTCCTGTCCCTGTCCCATCCCTGTCCCTGTCCCATCCCTGTCCCATCCCTGTCCCTGTCCCTGTCCCTGTCCCATCCCTGTCTCAGGGAGGGTCTGGGACCAAGCTGGGCATAGCAGGGTGGCTCTGTGTCCCTGTCCCTGTCCCTGGGAAGGGGTGGCAGGGCACGGGGAGCTGTCCCTGTCCCTGTCCCTGGGAATGGGCGGGAAGCCCTGGCCTGGCCAGGGTGCCAGCGTGTCCCGGCTGATGGAGCTGTGTCCCCTCTCTGTCCCCTCTCTGTCCCCGCTCTATCCCCGCTCTGTCCCCTCTCCCGAGGGGGCCTGGGGGTCCGAGGGGGTCCCAAGGGGTCCGGGGGGTCCCATGGAGTCAGAGGGGGTTCCGAGGGGTCCGGGGGGGTCTCCTGGGGTCCAGGGTGTCCCATAGGGTCTGAGGGGATCCCATGGGATTAGAGGGGGTCCCAAGGGGTCTGAGGGGGTCCCATGGGGTCCGGGGGCGTCCCATGGGGTCCGGGGGCGTTGGCAGGAGGAAGGGGCGGGGGTCACACAGGGTGTGGGGGGGATCCCGGGCAGGCAGGAGCCCCGAGGATTGCGGGGTCCCTTTTTGGGGTGCCAACCTCAGCGTCGCCTTTTCTTCCCCTGTGCCCTCCCAATGCCTGCCCCGGCAGTTTGGCACCGGGTGTTTGCCAACGGTGAGTGACCCACGGCCACCCCCCGCCCCGGGGACACCCCTGCAGCCCCCAGCCCCACCGGGGGGCACCAGGCACGGGCACGGCCTGGGCACTGTGGGGAGGGGGCACCGGGCACGGGCACGGCCTGGGCGCTGTGGGGAGGGGGCACCCCCACACCCCCATCCCCTGGGAGCGGCTGCTGCTGGGTGGGAGCAGAGGCGGGTGGGCAGGGGCACAGATCCCCCCTCAGACCCCCGGGGTGGGCACTCACAGGCCTTATGGGTGGGCACTGCCCCGGGGGTCCCTGTCCCAGCTAGGCTCTGTCCCAGGTGGTCCCTGTCCCGGGTGTCCCTGTCCCGGGTGTCCGTGTCCCAGGTGTCCCTGTCCCGGGTGCCCAGGTGGTCAGGTGGTCCCTGTCCCGGGTGTCCCTGCCCCGGGTGTCCGTGTCCCGGGTGTCCCTGTCCCAGGTGGGCTCTATCCCGGGTGTCCGTGTCCCGGGTGGGCTCTGTCCCGGGTGTCCCTGTCCCAGCTAGGCTCTGTCCCGGGTGTCCCTGTCCCGGGTGTCCCTGTCCCGGGTGGGCTGCAGCCCCCTCAGAGCCGCCCCTCTCCGCAGCGCTGCCGGACGATCTGCGCAGCCCCATCCGGATCGAGCGGGAGGAGCTGCGGAACCTGCACTTCTTCCCCCCGGAATACGGCCGTGAGTGGGGAACAGGAACGGGAACGGGAACTGGAACGGGGATGGGAATGGGGACAGGAATGGGAACGGGAATGGGAAGGGGAATGGGGAACGGGAACGGGAACAGGAATGGGAACGGGGACGGGAACGGGAACGGGAATGGGAACATGAATGGGAACGGGAACAGGAATGGGCACAGGAATGGGCACAGAAATGAGAATGGGAAGGGGAATGGGAACAGGAACAGGCACAGGGACGGGAATGGGAATGGGAACGGGCGTGGGAACAGGCGTGGGAATGGGGGGCTGCACAGGGAATGGGGACAGGAACGGGTACGGGGGCTGAGCAGTGGTGGCCAGCAGGGGAGGGCAGGGGACACAGGTGACAACAGGTGAGGGCAGGGGTGGGTATCCACGGGGATGGCATGGGGTGCCCCAGGGCTGTCCAGGTGAGGGTGTTCAGGGGGGGCTGTCCAGGTGGGTGTGTCCAGGTTGGGCTGTCCAGGTGGGGCTGTCCAGGTTGGGGTGCCCAGGTGGGTGTGTCCAGGTTGGGCTGTCCAGGTGGGGCTGTCCCAGGGGTGCCCAGGTGGGTGCCCAGGGGCGCTCCAGCCCTGACCCAGCCCCGTGTCCCTCTCGTGCTGCAGAGAAGGCCGACGGCACGGCTGTGGACATCTTCTCCTTCGGGATGTGCGCGCTGGAGGTGCGGGGGGACCCTGGGAACGGTGGGACCCTGCCGGGAGGTGTCACTGTCCAGGGCTGTCCCCTGTCTGGGGCTGTCCGCTGTCCCTGCCCTGTCTAGGGGTGTCCCCTTTCCGGGGGTGTCCCCTGTTGGGGGCTGTCTCCTGTCCCTGCCCTACCTGGGGGTGTCCCTTGTCCCCTGTCCCTGCCCTACCTGGGGGTGTCCCCTGTCCCTGTCCCTGTCCCTGCCCTACCTGGGGCTGTCTCCTGTCCCTGCGCTGTCCCCTGGAAGCCCCCACGGACTGGCCATGTCCCCTGTTCCTGCCCTGTCCAGGTCGTCTCTTGTCCCTGCCCTGCCTGGGGGTGTCCCCTATCCAGGGCTGTCCCTTGTCCAGGGCTGTCCCCTGTCCCTGTCCCTGGAAGCCCCACAGTCTGGCCATGTCACCTGGAAGCCCCCATGGACTGGCGGTGTCCCTGTCCCTGTCCCTGGAAGCCCCACGGACTGGCGGTGTCCCTGTCCCTGTCCCTGTCCCTGGAAGCCCCACGGACTGGCGGTGTCCCTGTCCCTGTCCCTGGAACCCCCACGCACTGGTGGTGTCCCTGTCCTTGTCCCTGGAAGCCCCACGGACTGGCCATGTCCCTGTCCCTGTCCCTGGAAGCCCCCACGGACTGGCCGTGTCCCCTGGAAGCCCCCACGCACTGGTTGTGTCCCTGTCCCTGTCCCTGGAAGCCCCACGCACTGGCGGTGTCCCTGTCCCCTCGCAGATGGCCGTGCTGGAGATCCAGACCAACGGGGACACGCGGGTGTCGGAGGAGGCGATCGCGCGGGCGCGGCACTCCCTGGATGACCCCAACATGAGGGTGAGGGCAGCAGGGGGAGCCTGCTGGGGACAGTCCTGTGTCACTGCTGGGGACAGTCCTGTGTCACTGCTGGGTGTGAATCGCTGTCCTGTGTCACTGCTGGGGACAATCCCTGTCCTGTGTCACTGCTGGGGACAATCCCTGTCCTGTGTCACTGCTGGGGACAGTCCCTGTCCTGTGTCACTGCTCCTGCTGCAGGACGAGCCCTTTGGGTCCATTTCCTGGGAAATGGGATCAAAATCAGGGCGAGCCCAGGCCTAGGGCAGTGACCCCTGTGCTGGCACTGCCGGGGCACCTCCAGTCCTGGGGCAGGTCTGGGGTCCCCAGGGGAGGACACTGAGGTGCTGGAGCGTGTCCAGGGAAGGGATGAGAGCTGGGGAAAGGTCTGGAGCAGCTGGGGGAGCTGGGAGGGGGCTCAGCCTGGAGAAAAGGAGGCTCAGGGGGACCCTGGGGCTCTGCACAGCTCCTGCTAGGAGGGGACAGACGGGGGGGATTTGGGATCTGATCCCAGGGAACAGGGACAGGAGGAGAGGAATGGCCTCAGGCTGGGCCAGGGGAGCTCAGGGTGGACAGCAGCAGGAATTTCCCCATGGAAAAGGGGGTCAGGCCCTGGAGGTGCCCAGGGAGGTTTGGAGTGCCCATCCCTGGAGCTGCCCAGGGATGGAATGGGCAGGGGAGGGGGCACGGGGCAGCTCCCTGGGCTGGGAGCTCTGTTCCATGGAGCTGCCCAGGGAGGTTTGGAGTGCCCATCCCTGGAGGTGCCCGGGGAGGTTTGGAGTGCCCATCCCTGGAGGTGCCTGGGGAGGTTTGGAGTGCCCATCCCTGGAGGTGCCCGGGGATGGAATGGGCTGGGGAGGGGGCATGGGGCAGCTCCCTGGGCTGGGAGCGCTGTTCCAGCCCGTGATCCCCGGATTCCTGTGGGAGGAGCAGGGCAAGGCCTGCCCGCCCCAGCTCGTGGCCCTGCTGTGCCCCAGGAGTTCATCCTGTCCTGCCTGACCCTGAACCCCGACCGGCGCCCCAGCGCCAACAGCCTCCTGTTCCACCGCGTGCTCTTCGAGGTGCACTCGCTGAAGCTGCTGGCAGCCCACTGCTTCATCAACCACCAGTGTGAGTGCCGGGCTCAGCCCGAGCCCGGGAGCCCCCGGGAGCTGGGAATGCTCAGTCTGGAGGGGAGAGCTGGGAATGCTGAGCCGGGCTGGGAGAGCTGGGCTGGGAGAGCTGGGAATGCTCAGCATGGAGGAGACAGAGACAGCCAGGCTGGGAGAGCTGGGAGTGCTCAGCCAGGCTGGGAGAACTGGGCTGGGAGAGCTGGGAATGCTCAGCCTGGAGGGGAGAGCTGGAAATGGTCAGCCTGGAGGAGAGAGCCGGGCTGGGAGAGCTGGGAATGCTCAGCATGGAGGAGAGAGAGTTGGGAATGCTCAGCCAGGCTGGGAGAGCTGGGAATGGTCAGCCTGGAGGGGAGAGCTGGGAATGGTCAGCCGGCCTGGGAGAGCCGGGAATGCTCAGCCAGGCTGGGAGAGCTGGGAATGCTCAGCCTGGAGAAGAGAAGGGTCCAGGGAGAGCTCAGAGCCCCTGGCAGGACCTGAAGGGGCTCCAGGAGAGCTGCAGAGGGACTTGGACAAGGGATGGAGGGACAGGAAAGGGGGAATGGCTCCCACTGCCAGAGGGCAGGGTTAGGTGGGATTTTGGGAAGGAATTCCTGGCTGGGAGGGGGCTGAGGCCCTGGCACAGGTGCCCAGAGCAGCTGTGGCTGCCTCTGGAGCCCTGGCAGTGCCCAAGGCCAGGCTGGATGGGGCTGGAGCAGCCTGGGACAGTGGGAGGTGTCCCTGCCATGGCAGGGTGGCACCAGGTGGGATGTGAGGTCACTCCCACACAAACCACGCCGTGATTCCATGTGCAGAGCCTGGGGAGGGGGGCAGGGGCTGCAGGACCCACCCCCCCGTGCCTCTGCCCCAGATCTGATGCCAGAGAACGTGGTGGAAGAGAAGATCAAGGAGCTGGACCTGAACATGGTGATGGCCGAGATCCGCAGGGAGGGCCGGCCCGGGGCGCAGTGGAGGTGAGGGGGGGAGACCCCCAGCCCAGAGACCCCCAGCCCAGAGACCCCCCGCAGCCTGGAGACCCCCCAGCCTGGAAACTCTCCCCAGCCCAGAGAACCCCCAGCCCAGAGACCCCCAGCCCTGGGCAGCAGCCCCTCGCCCCCCGACCCTCCTGTCCTTTCCCTGCCCAGGTACTCCGAGGTTTCCTTCCTGGAGCTCGACAAGTTCTTGGAGGACGTCAGGTGGGTGCCAGCTCTGCCTGGGCTCCGGGAACATGGGGCTGGGGTGGGCACACGGGAGTGTCCCTGCTGTCCCTGCTGTCCCTGCTGCCCCAGCTGTCCCAGCTGGGCACACGGCAGTGTCCCTGCTGTCCCTGCTGTCCCGGCTGTCCCAGCTGGACACGCGGCAGTGTCCCTGCTGTCCCCTGCTGTCCCTGCTGTCCGTGCTGTCCCAGCTGTCCCTGCTGGGCACACGGCAGTGTCCCTGCCATCCGCAGGGGTGGCATCAGCTCTGTGCTCCCTCCGTGTCTGCCCAGGAACGGGATTTACCCCCTGATGAACTTCGCGGTCTCCCGGCCCCACGCCCTGCCCCGCGCCCTGTCCCAGCCCCCCGAGGACCCCCAGAAAGCCAAGACCCCCACGCCAGAGCCCTTTGATGTGGAGACCAGGAAGGTGAGGGCAGCCCCGGTGGGCACGGCGCCCGTCCCGGCTGCAGGGACAGCTCTCCCGGGGGATACGGCCCAGGGAGGCCGGGAGAGGGGCCTGGGGTTCCGGCAGGAATTCCAGAGCACTGCCCGGGAGGGCCCAGAGGCAGAGGGGCCGAGTCCAGGCTGATCCCAGCTGGGCTTTTCCAGGTGGTGCAGATGCAGTGCAACATGGAGCTGAACGAGGACAAGAGCCAGTGGCACGTGAGTGCCTGGATCCTGCCCTGCCCCCTGGCCATTCCGCTGGGAATGGGGCTGGGAATGGGATTGGGAATGGGAAATGGGAATGGGAAATGAGACTGGGAATGGGGCTGGGAATGGGATTGGGAATGGGAAATGGGAAACGGGACTGGGAAATATGCCAGTGGCACGTGAGTGCCTGGATCCTGCCCTGCCCCCTGGCCATCCCGCTGGGAATGGGGCTGGAATGGGAAATGGGAATGGGAAATGGGAAATGGGACTGGGAATTGGGCTAGGAATGGGAAATGGGGCTGGGAATGGGACTGGGAAATATGCCAGTGGCACGTGAGTGCCTGGATCCTGCCCTGCCCCCTGGCCATCCCGCTGGGAATGGGGCTGGAATGGGAAATGGGAATGGGAATGGGAAATGGGACTGGGAATAGGGCTGGGAATGGGGCTGGGACTGGGAAATGGGAATGGGAAATGGGACTGGGAAATGGGATTGGGACTGGGAAATGGGACTGGGAAATGGGATTGGGACTGGGAAATGGGGCTGGGAAATGGGGCTGGGAAATTGGACTGGGAAATCTGCCAGTGGCACGTGAGTACCTAGATCCTGCACTCCTCCCTGCCCATCCCGCTGGGAATGGGGCTGGAAATGGCACTGAGAATGGGAAATGGGACTGGGAATGGAAATGGCACTGGGAAATGGGACTGGGAAATCAGAGCAGGAAATCTGTCAGGAAGATGGGAAAGGGAAATCTGCCTGGGATATCAGACTGGGAAGAGGTGCTGGGAAAGGCCTCAGCCAGTTCCCGTGGTACCCAGAGAACTCACTGCTGTCCTGTGCACTGAAAGAATTCCCAAAGGAGCCAGACCTGCAGTGTCTGGATGTCTGTGTCCCTGGTGTTTCCTGACACCTTTGGACTCTGGTTTTTCTAGCCCAGTACTTGCAATTCCTGGAGCTGGAATTGCTCCAGGGCACCAGCAGTGCCCAGAGCTCCAATTCCTGCAGTGCCCAGAGCTCCAATTCCTGCAGTGCCCAGAGCTCCAGTCCCTGCAGTGCCCAGAGCTCCCAGTCCCTGCAGTGCCCAGAGCTCCAATTCCTGCAGTGCCCAGAGCTCCCAATTCCTGCAGTGCCCAGAGCTCCCAGTTCCCCCAGAGCTCCCAGTTCCCCCCAGAGCTCCCAGTTCCCCCAGTGCTCCCAGTTCCCCCAGTGCTCCCAGAGCTCCCAGTTCCAGCAGTGCCCAGCCCTCCCAGTTCCCCCAGAGCTCCCAGTTCCAGCAGTGCCCAGCGCTCCCAGTTCCCCCAGTGCTCCCAGTCCCTGCGGGGCTGCCGTCAGCCTCTCTCGTGTCTCTGCAGCTCACGCTCCTGCTGATCCTGGAGGACAAGCTGCACCGCCAGCTCAGCTACGACCTGCTGCCCAGTACGTCCTGCAGGAGGGCATCCCGGGGCCCTGCTGGGCATGGAGTGTGCCAGCTGCCCTGCCAGCCTCCCTGCCTTTCCCTTTCCTTCCTTTTCCCATTCCTTTCCTCTCTTCCTCCCCTTCCTTTTACCATTCCTTTCCACTCTTTCTCCTTTTCCTTCTCCCTTTCCTTTCCTTTCCTTTCCTTTCCTTTCCTTTCCTTTCCTTTCCTTCCCTTCCCTTCCCTTCCCTTCCCTTCCCTTCCCTTCCCTTCCCTTTTCCTGGAACTTTCCTTTCCCCTTTCCTTTCCCTTTTCCTTTCCTGGCACTTTCCCCAGAGAGCTGGGAATGGTTCCTGGGAGCTGCTCCTGCCCAGGCCCTGTCCTGCTGAGCCACTCGGAGCCTTTCCAGCTTTCCACGTGGCGCCTTGTCCAGAGCTGTGTTTTGGGGGTTTTGGGGAACCTTGCTCCCCTCCCTGCCCCATTCCCAGCTCTCCCAGGGGCAGGAGCTCCCCGAGCTCAATCCATGCTCATGTTCTCCTGCTCCTTGCCTCTGCAGCTGACAACTCCAAGGATCTGGCCACGGAGCTGGTGCATTATGGATTCATCCACGAGGTGAGTCCCTGCTGTCCCCAGATCCCCCCAGGGGCAGGGCTGGGGTTTCTGCTCCCTGCAGGAGCTGCTCCAAGGGGAACTGCCCGCTCTGCACGCCTTACGTCATTCTGAGCGGGAGAGCCAGGGAAGGAGGCTGCTTCCTTACTTAAGGAACCACAGAACCATGCATTTGGGAAAACACCTCCAAGATTAACAAGCCCAGCCTGGGACAAACGTGCCAGGTCACCCTGATGGCATCCCCAGGTGCCACATCCACGTGTTCATGGAACTCTTCCAGGGCCGGGGACTCCATCCCTGCCCGGGGCAGCTGTGCCAGGGCTGGGCAGCCCTTTCCAGGAGGGATTTCCACAACATCCCACCCTGAGCTCCCCAGCCCAGCCCGAGGCCGTTCCCTCTGCTCCTGTCCCTGTTCCTGGGGGCACAGCCCGACCCCCTGGCTGTCCCCACCTGGCAGGAGCTGTGCAGAGCCACAAGGGCCCCCTGAGCCTCCTGTGCTCCAGGCTGAGCCCCTTCCCAGCTCCCCCAGCCCTCCTGGGGCTCCATTCCTGTGGTAATTGTTGGGTTCCCCAAGGCAGGCAAGGACAGGAAGGAATCTGACTCCATGTCCTTAGAAGGCTTATATTATATTATATTATGTTATATTATATTATATTATATTAATTATATATTATAATATACTTTACTATATTATATTATACATTATATTATATTATATTACATTACATTACATTACATTATGCTACACTAAAAGTATACTAACCTACACTAAAGAATAGGGGAAGGATACTTACTGAAGGCTAGAAAGATACTACTGAGAAGCTCCTGACTCTTTCTTCAGAGAGTCGGACACAGCTTGGCCGTGATTGGCCAATCAGCACAAACAATTCACAACTCACATGCAATGTGAAATGAAACAACCCCCTGTCGGTGAACAACGCCCAAACACATCCCACAGCAGCAGAACACAGGAGAGGCAAATCACATCATTCATTATTGCTTGCATTTTTCTCTGAGGCTTCTCGGCTTCCCAGGAGAGAAACCCTGGCGAAGGGATTTTTCCAGAAAATAACACGGTGCCATCTTCCCTCCCCTGCACGCGCCCCAGCCCCTCCGTGTCCTTCGGGCATCCCAAAGCTGCTCCAGGGCTGAGCCAGCGCAGGAAGGGCTCGGGATGGGCACTGGGTGTGGCTGAGAGTCCCGGGACGAGGGGAGAGAGGAGACTCTTGGCTCATCATGTCTCAGAAGGTTGATTTATTTGATATGATATGATATGATATGATACTATATTGGTATACTAAAACCACATTTAAAAGAATAGAGAGAAAGGGTCCATCAGGAATCTAGAAAGGAAAGGAATGGAATGGTAATGAAAGAAAGGAAAGGAAAGGAAAGGAAAGGAAAGGAAAGGAAAGGAAAGGAAAGGAGAGGAGGCGATGAATGGAATGGATTGGTAATAAAAGCAGGAAAGGAGAAGGAAAGGAAAGGAAAGGAAAGGAAAGGAAAGGAAAGGAAAGGAAAGGAAAGGAAAGGAAAGGAAAGGAAAGGAAAGGAAAGGAAAGGAAAGGAAAGGAAAGGAAAGGAAAGGAAAGGAAAGGAAAGGAAAGGAAAGGAAAGGAAAGGAAAGGAAAGGAAAGGAAAGGAAAGGAAAGGAAAGGAAAGGAGGAAAGGAGAGGAATGGAATGGAATGGTAATAAAAGCAGGAAAGGAGAGGAATGGAATGGTAATAAAAGCAGGAAAAGAAAGGAATGGAATGGTAATAAAAGCGGGAAAGGAAAGGAATGGAATGGTAACAAAAGCTGGAAAGGAAAGGAATGGAATGGTAACAAAAGCAGGAAAGGAAAGGAATGGAATGCTAACAAAAGCTCGTGACTCTCAGGTGCATTATGGTCCAGCCTGACACAGCTGGACCATGGATTGTCATTAAGCAGAAGCATCCCCTGGAGCATCCCAGGTGCACCTGTTGGTAAACAACGTCCAGAGCACATTCCACAGCCATCGGATGTTAATTGTTTATATTTCTTTTCCGAGGCTTCTCGGCTCCTCGGGAGTAAACCCTAGCGAAGGCACTTTCCTCAGAGCTCGTGGTGCTGCCTGCGTGGGGCTGGGGGTGTCGGGGCAGCCCAGCCAGGGCCCTGCTGCCGTTTCTGCTTGCAGGACGACTGCGAGAAGCTGGCCGCCTTCCTGGAGAGCGCCTTCCACAAGCACCGCTCCCAAGCCCTGTGAGCCCGGGGGATGCCGAGGGGCTCCCGACCCACCCAGCCCAGCAGGACTCGCCTGGCCCACGGGACCGTCCCGATCCGTGCTCTGGGCGCGCGGCAGCCGCCGGAGGACTCGGCAAAGCCCGGGAATTCCGGGGCGCCGGGACGCGCGCTGGGGCCCGCTCCCGAGGGGAGGTGTGGGGAGCGGGCAGCACCCCCGGCAGCCCCTTCCCGGGGGGGTTTGGGAGCTGCTGCAGGAGCCCCCGGCCGGGTCCGTTTCCCTCTGGGAATGGCCAGCCCCACCGCTGTTTTCTCCCTCTTGGCCATCTGGTCCTTGCTGAGCGGAGGGGAGGGGAGGAGCAGGCTTGGAGAGCCCCGTGGAGCTTCCCACCGGCCACGTCCCGCTCTCCACCCCCGGCTTCTCCAGGTTTAAGGTCTCCAGCGCGCTGCCTGTGCTCAGAACCCTCACCGTGAGCTGGGACTGTGCGAGCTGGACATGGCTTCAGAAGGAATTCCTCACCCACCACCGGGATCCACACTCGTGGAATCTCATTGATGCTCCACAGAATCCTGGTCATGCCCCAGTTCCCCCTACAGCCTTCCAAAATCTCTCGGCACCTTCAGGAGAGAGCCCTGGTGCCTGTTCCTCCCATTCCTGCTGACTGGAATGCCAGTCCCTGGCCTGGAGATGGGGAATTGCCACCATCACCACCCCAGGGCTGCCCCTTGCCAGGGACACATGGGGAGAAAAGTGCAAACAGGAATTGTCTCTGTCCCAGAGCCGTGTGGGGCTGCTCCTGCTGTGCCAGGGAGAGCTGGCTCTGAAATCCTGCTCCTGCTGCTCCTGCTGTGCCAGGGAAAGCTGGCCCTGAAATCCTGCTCCTGCTGCTGCAGGGAGAGCTGGCTTTGAAATCCTGCTCTGTGCTGCTCCTGCTGTGCCATAGGAAACTGGCTCTGAAATCCTGCTCTGTGCTGGGCCAGTGCTGCTCCTGCTGCTCCTGGGAAAGCTGGCTCTGAAATCCTGCTCTGTGCTGGTGCTGCTCCTGCTGTGCCATAGGAAACTGGCTCTGGCACGCTGCTCCATGCTGCTCTGTGCCAGGCTTTGTGCCAGTTCTGCTCCTGTTGCTCCTGCCAGAGAAATCTGTCCCTGGCACCCTGCTCTGTGCCAGTGCTGCTCCTGCTGTGCCAGGGAAAGCTGCCTCTGAAATCCTGCTCTGTGCTGTGCTGCTCCTGCTCCACCAGAGGAATCCAGCTCTGACATCCTGTGCTGTGCCAGTGCTCTGTGCTGCTGCTGCTGTGCCAGGGAAATCTGCCCCTGGCACCCTGCTCTGTGCTGGTGCTGCTGCTGCTGCTCCCTCTGTGTTGGGGGAATCAGCTCTGGTGCTGTCCTGGTGATCTGCACCACGCTGCTGCTGGTGCCAGTGCCCTGCGCTGGTGCTGCTCCTGCTCTGCCAGGGAAAGCCTCTCTGGCATCCTGCTCTGTGCCAGTGCTGCTCCTGCTCTGCCAGGGAAAGCCTCTCTGGCATCCTGCTCTGTGCTGGTGCTGCTCCTGCTCTGCCAGGGAAAGCCTCTCTGGCATCGTGCTCTGTGCTGGTGCTGCTCCTGCTGCTCCTGCTGTGCAGGAGAAACTGCCTCTGGCATTCTGCTGGTGTTCTGTGCTGTGCTGGTGCTGCTGTGCCAGGGAAAACTGCCTCTGGCACCCTGCTCTGTGCTGTGCTGGTGCTGCTCCTGCTGTGCAGGGAAAGCTGGCTCTGAAATCCTGCTCTGCACTGCTCTGTGCTGGTGCTGCTGCTGCTGTGGGAATGCAGCTCTGGAATCCTGCTCTGTGCTGAGCTGGTGCTGCTCCTGCTGCTCCCCCTGTGCCCTGGGAAGCTGCCCCTGGCCTCCTGCTCCGCTCCCTGCTGGTGTTCCACTCCCTGCAGGAGCTCCGTGTGCCTGCCCTGCGCTGCTCCTGCTCCAGCTGCATCCCCCCGGGATTCCGTCCACGCTCAGCCAGCTCAGGCTGCATCCCCAGCGGTGCTGCCTTCCCAGCCCTGCTCCATCCCCAGCACTGCTCCACCCCCAGCCCTGCTCCACCCCCAGCCCTGCTCCATCCCCAGCACTGCTGCATTCCCAGCAGCACTGCATCCCCAGCCCTGCTCCATCCCCAGCCCTGCTCCATCCCCAGCGGTGCTGCATTCCCAGCAGCACTGCATCCCCAGCACTGCTGCATTCCCAGCAGCACTGGATCCCCAGCACTGCTGCATTCCCAGCAGCACTGCATCCCCAGCACTGCTGCATTCCCAGCAGCACTGCATCCCCAGCACTGCTGCATTCCCAGCAGTGCTCCATCCCCAGCAGTGCTCCATCCACAGCTCTGCTCCATTCCCAGCAGTGCTGCATTCCTGGCTCAGGCTGCATCCCCAGCCCTGCTCCATCCGCAGCCCTGCTCCATCCCCAGCCGTGCCAATGTTCCACCTGACAAATCAATAAAGCCCATTCCCACTGAGGGCTCTGCTCCAGCCTGCTCGTGATTCCTGACTCCCAGGAAGCCAGGGGAGGGATGCAGGGTCACCTCAGAGCTGCCCATTCCCATTGCCACTGAGGGCTCTGTGCCATCCTGCCCGTGATCCCTGACTCCTGGGAAGCCAAAGGCAGGGGTTGTGCCCATTCCCAACCCCACTGAGGGCTCTGTGCCATCCTGCCCGTGATCCCTGACTCCCGGGAAGCCAAAGGGAGGGGTTGTGCCCATTCCCAACCCCACTGAGGGCTCTGTGCCATCCTGCCCGTGATCCCTGACTCCCGGGAAGCCGAGGGAGGGGTTCAGGGACACCTCACATCTGCCCATTCCCCGTCCCCAGAGCAGCCCCTCTCCGGGTCCCAGACATTCCAGCACATCCCAGCCCCTCCTCGCACACGCCTCCTGCAAACCCATGGATTTAACACAGCTGCTCTGCCCCTGGAAACCCCGGCCCTCGGGTGGCCCCAGCTCCTTTATCGAACCTGGGGGCTCTGTGACCTCCCTGGGAAATTTTAAATTTTAAGAGCTGACACCTGTGGGGTCCCAGTTGTGGGTTTCTCTGGGTGAGGGCTGAAGGCACTGGAGACAGAAATTCATTTTCAGCCTCAGGTGTCACTCCAGGACACAAAACAACACTATGTGGACACACTGCTTTCCAAGGCAAGAAAAAAGACTTTTTTATTTCTGACCCCAGCATTTACAGATTTCCAGAAGTGACAGTGGATGGAGGGTGACAGTGCCACCTCTGCAGCGACACTGGGCAAACCAACAGCCCATCAGGTGTCTCCTCCTCCTAAAAAAACCTATAAATATAGATTTTATAGCCTAAAAACCGCGCTTGCCACACTGCTTAAAGAGATTAACGCCGCACCAATTAAAAGAGATTAACGCAGCACTCATTAAGAGATTAACACAGCACTAATTAAAAGAGATTAACGCAGCACAGCTTTCCAGCACAACACCTACAGAATTCATTTGAACATTTGCCAAGAGCCAATCGTATTGTGAAAAACGCCAGTCACTTGTGGTTTAGAATTTTAAAAGTTTAATCGTAATAAAATGGTTGTAACAGCAGTAGTATAATTAGAGTAATAAAAATGTGGACAATTGAGATTAGGACAATGCGAGACAATAAAAACAAAGAGTTTGGACAGTCCGGGTACCTTTTCTGGGCAACACAAGCCCGAAAAGGACACACCTTAACGGAGGATTGACCCTTAAAAACAACCGCCTGTTGCATATTCACACATCTCATACATTATGCATAAATTACATTCAAACACAGCACTTTGGTAATCGTCAACTTCTCCTCTGAATCCTAACGCCGTCTTTTTGACTGAACCAGGCGGGAAGAAGCTCGTTTCCCCTGATGAAAGAGCAATAAATTCTCTTTCTCTGGAAGATTCAGGTGTCCTGCAGCCGAGCACCTCTTTCCTTTTTAGAAAGAAAACATCCCACATACACAGTTGCTACTTGAACTACAAAAGTTACCTTTTAACTATGGAACCGCATTTACCATACTGCTGAAATGCTAACGCAGCATAACTTTCTAACATAACACATGCCATATTCATTTTCATATTTGCGAAAAGCCAACCATAAAACACGCATTTTTCACACCGAGGCACCGGGAACTGCCGGCCCAGCCCCAGCCCCAGCCCCAGCCCAGCGGCGCTGAGGGCCTCAGCAGCCGCGCTGGAGCCCTTTTCCCCCGGGATCACGCCAAGTTTCACATCTCACCTCTCCGGCACCGGCGGCGCCTGGGCGGCGCCATCTTGGCAACCGCTGGGCGTCACGTGACGCCCTCCCGAGCTCTCGCGATACTTCTTCTCGCGAGGACCTGCCTCCCCTGATCCCCCCTGTTTCCCGCGCGCGCCCCGCGGAGCTCTCGCGAGAGCCGCGTGCTGTGGACGGGAAGGACAAGATGGCGGCGACAACGACGATGGCGCTGGTGAGGGGGCGAGGGGCGGCCGGGCCGGGCCGGGCCGGCGCCAAGGGGGTGGGATACAGCGCGGCCGCCGAGCGGATCCGCCCGGGCCGGGCCCTCTCCGCGTCCCCGGGGTGCGGTGACGGCTCTGAGGGGACGGCGCCGCTTCCCGCCGGGTCTCTTCCGCCTGTGGGCTCCGGTCGCGGCCTTCTCCGTGTGGGGAAGGTGTCGGTGCTCCCCCGCGCCGTCCTGAGCTCCCGCCCCGCCGTGGCTGTCCAGGCCCTGCGGGGAGCGGGCTCGGCCGTCCCGCTGTGGGCACGGCCAGGCCGCTGCTCCTGGGCTGCTGCTCCCGAACCCAGGCTTTAAACGCTTCTTTTTGTGCTCCTGCTCCCGAACCCAGGCTTTAAACGCTTCTTTTTGTGTTCCTGCTCCCGAACCCAGGCTTTAAACGCTTCTTTTTGTGCTCCTGCCCCGAACCCAGGCTTTAAACGCTTCTTTTTGTGCTCCTGCTCCCGAACCCAGGCTTTAAACGCTTCTTTTTTTGTTCCTGCTCCCGAACCCAGGCTTTAAACGCTTCTTTTTGTGTTCCTGCCCCGAACCCAGGCTTTAAACGCTTCTTTTTGTGTTCCTGCTCCCGAACCCAGGCTTTAAACGCTTCTTTTTGTGCTCCTGCTCCCGAACCCAGGCTTTAAACACTTTTTTTTTGTGTTCCTGCCCCGAACCCAGTGCTATAAACGCTTCTTTTTGGGCTCCTTGTTCCCAAATTCTCCTGTTTAAATGCTGCTTTTGGGCTCCCGTTCCCAAATTCGCCTATTTAAGTACTCGGTGTTGCGTTAGGTTTCCCAAACCCAGTGCTTTAAACGCTTCTCTTTGGGCTCCCGTTCCCAAATTCGCCAGTTTAAATGCTCTGTGTTGAGCTGGGTTTCCCAAATCTGCCTGTTTGAGTGCTGCTCTTGGGCTCCCGTTCCCAAACCCTCCTGGACTGTGTTTTGTGGGATTCTTTGCGGGCTCTGGGATATTTTAGCCCTGTGCTGGGTGGCTGCGGGTGTGGGAGAGCAGGAATTCCGGGGTGGGGGGGCTGTTGGTTTTTGTGAAAAACGCCAGTCACTTGTTTTTAAAATTTTAGAAGTTTAATAGTAATAAAATGGTTATGAAGGTAGTAATATAATTAGAGTAATAAAAATTTGGACAATTAGGATTTAGGACAATACAAGACAATGAAAACAAAGAGTTATGGACAGTCTGGGTACCTCTTTCTGGGCAAAATAAACCCGAAAAAGGACACACATTAACAGAGGATTAACCCTTAAAAGCAACAGCCCGTTGCATATTCATACACCTCATAAATTCCATTCAAACAAAGGATTCTGCCTGGTCAGTGTCAGCTTCTTCCTCTGAATCCTGACGGTGTCTTCAGGGAAGAAGTTTCTTCTGATAATGGGGCAATAAATTATTTTTCTCTAAAGATTCAGGTGTCCTGTGGCTGCTGTCTCAGTGGGAGTTCCTCATTCCTTTCTTTAAAAAAAAATTCCACATACATAGTTTCTATTTTATAACGTTATGTTATAACCTAAAACTATGTTTAACACACTACTTGAGAAAATTAATACAGCATAACTTTCTAACATAACACATGTAATATTCATTTTAATATTTGCAAAAAGCCAATCATAAAATAAGCGTTTTCCACACTTCCTTTTTTTTTGTGTTCCTGCCCCGAACCCAGTGCTATAAACGCTTCTTTTTGGGCTCCTTGTTCCCAAATTCTCCTGTTTAAATGCTGCTTTTGGGCTCCCGTTCCCAAATTCGCCTATTTAAGTACTCGGTGTTGCGTTAGGTTTCCCAAACCCAGTGCTTTAAACGCTTCTCTTTGGGCTCCCGTTCCCAAATTCGCCAGTTTAAATGCTCTGTGTTGAGCTGGGTTTCCCAAATCTGCCTGTTTGAGTGCTGCTCTTGGGCTCCCGTTCCCAAACCCTCCTGGACTGTGTTTTGTGGGATTCTTTGCGGGCTCTGGGATATTTTAGCCCTGTGCTGGGTGGCTGCGGGTGTGGGAGAGCAGGAATTCCGGGGTGGGGGGGCTGTTGGTTTTTGTGAAAAACGCCAGTCACTTGTTTTTAAAATTTTAGAAGTTTAATAGTAATAAAATGGTTATGAAGGTAGTAATATAATTAGAGTAATAAAAATTTGGACAATTAGGATTTAGGACAATACAAGACAATGAAAACAAAGAGTTATGGACAGTCTGGGTACCTCTTTCTGGGCAAAATAAACCCGAAAAAGGACACACATTAACAGAGGATTAACCCTTAAAAGCAACAGCCCGTTGCATATTCATACACCTCATAAATTCCATTCAAACAAAGGATTCTGCCTGGTCAGTGTCAGCTTCTTCCTCTGAATCCTGACGGTGTCTTCAGGGAAGAAGTTTCTTCTGATAATGGGGCAATAAATTATTTTTCTCTAAAGATTCAGGTGTCCTGTGGCTGCTGTCTCAGTGGGAGTTCCTCATTCCTTTCTTTAAAAAAAAATTCCACATACATAGTTTCTATTTTATAACGTTATGTTATAACCTAAAACTATATTTAACACACTACTTGAGAAAATTAATACAGCATAACTTTCTAACATAACACATACAATATTAATTTTAATATTTGCGAAAAGCCAATCATAAAACACGTGTTTTTCACATTGGGTTTGTTCCTGATGTTGTCCCCATCATTGTTGTCATGGAAAATACAGGATTTCTCTAAGGAATGGCTCTGGTTCCAGAGCAGCTCAGCCTGCTGCTGATCCCAGGAGGAATTGTGTGTCCTGGAATTCCTTTTGTGAGTTCACAGGCATTGGGAGGAGATAGGAACAGCTCTCACTTTGTTTCCTACCTCATCTTTCCTTAATCCATTGGCCTGGGGCGTTTCCCAGGTCGGTGCTGGGAAGGAGGGGGCAGGTCTGGCTTTGCGAGGTCACCTGTGATTCCACGGGGGATGGCAAGGAAACACCTGGCCTCAGAATTCCCATTTATCCTGGGCACACACCTGCCGGGGGATCCCAGGTGTGGGGGTCCCAGGTGTGAATCCCTGTGCACACACCTGCAGGGGATCCCAGGTGTGAATTCCTGTGCACACACCTGCAGGGGATCCCAGGTGTGGGAAATCCCTGTGCACACACCTGCAGGGGATCCCAGGTGTGAATCCCTGTGCACACACCTGCAGGGGATCCCAGGTGTGGGGAATCCCTGTGCACCCCCTCACAGCTGATAGGACAGGAGGAGATGGCCTCGGGCTGTGCCGGGGGAGGCTCAGGCTGGACACCAGGAGGAATTCCTCTGAGGAAAGGGTGCTCAGGCCTTGGCAGGGCTGCCCAGGGGGGTCTGGAGTGCCCGTGCCTGCAGGTGGCACTCAGGGGACAGGCTGGGGACAGCTCACAGGTTGGTTGATGGTCTGGAGGTGTTTTCCAGCCTCAGTGATTCCGTGGTGCCAGCAGCAGTGGGAATCACACAAGGCAGGTGTGTGCACAGGGTTGCCTTTCAGATGCAGAAATCAGCTCTGGTGTTCCTGGGGTCTGAGCAGCTGCTGCTGGGGAGGACCTGTGAGCATCCATTCCACATTTCCAGGGAATGCAGGTTCCTGATGGCCCCTTGGCGTGCTGTGGGACAGGAGTGCCAGGGGATGTGTGTGGGATTCTCAGGGAATGCAGGATGGCCCCTTGGTGTGCTGTGGGAGAGGAGTGCCAGGGGATGTGTGTGGGATTCTCAGGGAATGCAGGATCCTGCACCTTGGTGTGCTGTGGGACAGGAGTGCCAGGGGATGTGTGTGGGATTCTCAGGGAACCCAGAATGGCCCCTTGGTGTCAGTGCTGGCCCTGGGATCAGCTGCTGGGGCCGATCCAGGCTGATTCCTTGCTGAAGGAATCTCAGCAGTCTGTGACGTTGTGTGGCACCGTGTCGGGGCTGTGACTGTGCTCCCAGTTAAGTGTTCCCCTCATTTCTTGGGCTGGGCCCTTCCCACGTCCCGTGGGTGTTCTCCTGTGCTCTCTCCTGGTTCCTGGCAATCTTTGGGCTCTCTGCATCCCTGGGAATGGGCACAATGTTCCAGGCAGCTCACCAGTGCCAATTGGGACAGTACAACCTCTGTGGGGGCATTTTGGAGCGCTCCCTGTCACCATCAGCCTTCACATCAGCTCCTCTGCCAGGGCCTGCCTTCCTTCTGCATTCCTGAATCCCAGCTGGGTGGGTGGGTGCCCCTGCCCTGCTGTGGTCTCCAGAGGGGGCCTCAGTGACAGCGGCTGTGTCACCCACAGCTCCTCGGCTGAGCTGTGCAGTTTGGCAAAAGCCATTTGTGAGCCTGAAAGGGTCAGTGATGCAATCATGGAACCAAAGCCTGCTCTGGAGTGGGAGCAGTCTGAAATCCCATCCAGTTCCACCCCCTGGGAGCGCTCAAGGCCAGGTTGGATGGAGGGAAGGTGTCCCTGCCCATGGAGGAGCTCTCAGCCCCTTCCCACCCAAAGCATTCCATGGTTCTGGATGGAACCAGAGCCACGGTCACTGGCTGAGCCTGCAGCTGTGGGACCCATTTGCTCACAAAGTGCTGCAGAGAGGACCCATTTTGGGAGGTTTGGGTTCCTGCCACTCGCTAGGAACACATCTGGGAAGTTCTGGAGATGCTTTGGATGTGCCCCATGCTCTGGGTTCTGCAGTGGCTGCCAGCACTGCTGCTCCCAGTTGGGAAGGAGCATTCCATGGGAAAGGAGATGCTAAAGCCATTGAGGAGTGCTAAAGGTTACCATGCCCACCAGGGCTTCCAGAGTTCCAGTGGGATCCCCAAGGGCTTAGATGGAAAACGGGGACTGAACTGGAATGTGGTTGTACCCAGCAGGAAGGCCTTCCCTGGACACTCACCAGCTGTAGAGGAATTTCTTTCTGGAAAGGGTGGTGAGGCCATTGGAAGGAGCTGCTGCTTGAGGTTTGAGGTGTCCAGGGAACAACTGGGCATGGCACTCAGTACTCTGACGTGGTGAGAGGTGGGGAACAGGCACAGGCTGGGCTCCCTGATCCTGGAATCTTTTCCAGCCCCGTGATCCTGGCATTCTGTGCTGTTCCAGCCTCTGCTGGGGGCAGTGTGAAGGGGCTCCCTGAATTCCTGTTCACCCTGTCAGGCAGGTGGAGCAGGGATGGAGCCAATGCCCTGGCCCTGTGCTTCATCCTTCCTTTCTGCACTTCTGTCTCCTTGAATCTCCCTGTGATTTGCTGTTTGTGGTTCCCAAATAAACAGGATTCTGTCCTTTCTGTGTGTTTGTACTCCAGAGAAGTTCTCAGCCCTGTAACAAATTTCCAGGAATGTTTCTGAACTCTTGGAGTTCAAACCCCCTGGAAGGGCCCAGCCATGCTCAGATGCCAGAACAGCAGCAGGAATCCAATTCCCATTTATTTCTTTCCAAAGAAGCTCCTGTTCTCCTGCTTCCTCTACCAGCTTTTCTCGAGTTTTCCTCCTACTTTCCTCACTTCCTTCTGGCTGTTAAGGGATGTGGGAACAAGGTTTCAGGGGAGGAGCTGAGCACAAAGCCCCAGTGCTGTTGTCTGGCCCAGGGAGCCCAGCTGAGCCCGTTCCTGGGAGCAGGGTTATCCCGAGGTGCCTGGAGAGAGGAGAGCAGCACTCGGGGCTCTCTGAGTGTGAGGGTGGGTTTACACAGTGTGCTGCTTTCCAGGGAGCCCAGGGTGGTGATGTTCCTTGGGGAACGATCCGCAGTGAGGGGTATATGGTCAGGAATTTCTGCTGGAGCCATGCCTGTGGTCAGCATGATCACCCTGGATCTGTGGGTTCTTCCCAGAGCGATGTGTGGGGGCAGAGAGCTGGAGCCAGCACTGCCTGGGTGCTCCTGGGTCCAGCCAGCACTGCTAGGTCCTTCCAGTCTCATCTTTGCTCTCTGTGCTGGAGCAGCTCTCTGTTCTGGAGCAGTTTTTGGAAGCTGTGCCTGTTAATGAGCCCAGATATGTAAATTATGTTAAACTCAGCCATGCAATGGGCTGGGTTTGGAACAATCACAACAGGTTGGACTCCTGACTTTTTTATTTTGAATGGTTACACTTGGCAGCCCTTCACTCTGTTCTACTCCCGCATCTCAGAGCTCTTAAATTGGAATAATTGAGTTTTTAAAGCAGAAGGAGATGGGAGCAGCAGTGGGAGAAGGGTTTGTGGACTTGGAAATTGGCTGGGGACAGCTCTGGGTGTCCAGTGGCAGAGACATGGGAGAGGACAGGGACAGCTGGTGACAAACAGTGCTTCAGCCAGGTGGGAAAGGACAAGAAGGATTTTTAAAATTAATTTATTGGATGTTCCACAATCAAAATGAATCTTAGAGATGAGGGAGCCTTCTTTTATAAACAGATCATCATTTCTGCATTGTGTTTGTGGTGGGGATGGCGTTTGGGGACATGATCACCGCTGGCCTTGGCAGTGCTGGGGACAGTTGGACTCAGTGGGCTGTGAGGGCTTTTCCAGTCTTGCAGTCTGACAGTTTATTAAAAATACTTTCCTAGGATTTTTTCACTCCTGGGAGCCTCAGGAAAGAAATGTAAACAATAACTATCTGCTGCTGTGGAATGCAACAGGTGCCTCTTCCATTGGTCCATGTGCATTGTTTTCAGTTGATGACCAATCACAGCCACCTGTGCCGAGGCTGTGAGCAGTCACAAAATTTTGTTATGCATTCTATTCTATTGCTCTTTGTAGCCTTCTGGTCATCTTTTCTCTCTGTTCTTTTAGTATAGTTTTAATGTAGTATTTTAATATAATATATAAGATAATAAATCAGCCTTCTGAGAAACATAGAATCAAACCTCGTGTCTCCACACACAGAGAGTTCACCTCAACACAGTCTCAACAATTCCATGATTCCATATCGCTTTGCTGGTCTTGTTTTCAGCTTGAGCGTGGCTTTGTGCACTGGAGTTTGCCAGTTTGCAGCTCCAGCCCCCTCTGCTCCTGTGTCCCTGTTGGTGCCCTGGTGTTCCCATCATCCTTGTGTTCCTGGTGTCCCAGTCCAGCCAGGGACTTGTGAAGGGACCGGGGAACAGCTGCAGCTCTGGGTGCTGTCCAGACAGCTGGAGAGCAGGATTTTGTCTTGGGAGGGTTTGTTTTCTGTCTGCTCCATGTTCACAACCCCCACAGGGAACTGGAGGCTGCACAAAACCAGGAGTCTCATTCTTGCTGTAAAATAAGAGTCAGAATGTTGAGGGTGTATCCTGGAATCCTGGAATGGCTGGGCTGGGAAGGGAAGCTGTGGCTGCCCCATCCCTGGAAGTGTCCAAGGCCAGGTTGGAGCTACCTGGGCTAGTGGAAGGTGTCCCCGCCATGGCAGGGCGTGGAATGGGTTGAGCTTTAGAGTCCCTCCAACCCAAACCATTCCATAATCCTGTGACAGTCCTGGAGAGGCTTTGCTTTTGGTCTTGGCTCCTGCTCTGAACGGAGGTTTTTCCATGCTACTTTTACTCGGAGCAAAGACTTCCCACAGGAGCCTGTCCAGGACCACAGGCTGGGGTTTGTCCCCACTGTTTTTTGGGGTGGTTGGTGGGAAATGTGGAGTTGAGAGAAGGAACCAGCTCTGGTGCTGCCAGAACCCACACGAGCAGCAAAGGCAGGGCCAGGTCCTGCTGTGGGGGCTGAGCTGGGGGTCCCAGCACTGGATCAGGCTGCAATCGTGGTCCCAGCAGTGCCAGCACTGGGCTGTTGAATTGCTGGAATCAGTCATGGTCCCAGCAGTGGGATCTGCAGTCCCAGCAGTGGGATAACCATGCTGGAATCCCAGTCCCAGCAGTGGGATCACCATGCAGGAGTCAGCCATGGTCCCAGCAGTGGGATCACCATGCTGGAATCCCAGTCCCAGCAGTGGGATCCGCGGTCCCAGCAATGGGATTGCTGTGCTGGAATTAGTTCCAGAGAGCTGGAGAGGGACTTTAGACAAGGGCTTGGAGTGACAGGACAGAGGGGAATGGCTTCCCACTGCCAGAGGGCAGGGTCACATGGGGTACTGGGGAGAAATCCTTCCCTGTGAGGGTGGGCAGGCCCTGGCAGTGGCTGCTAGAGAAGCTGTGGCTGCCCCATCCCTGGAAGTGTTCCAGGCCAGGTTGGACAGGGCTTGAAGCAACCTGGGATAGTGGAAGGTGTCTCTGCCCATAGCAGGGGTGGGACTAGGTGAGCTTTAGGGGGTCCCTCCAAAACATTCCATGATTCTGTGATTTGGGAAAGTTTTAAAGAAGATTTTAAAATGAGAACTTGAGACAACTGGGTCAACGGAGCTGGGAGGGAGAAGGGAGGAGAACATTGATGGGGACATTAGACAGTGGATCTGTTGAGGGGATGGAGATGATGTGAGCCAGGACTGGGGTTATCTGATTGTCTGTTCACAGAAAACGTGTCTAGAGAGCTCTGTGGGCGTCCAGCAATCTCTTGGTTTGTACACTTGCTGGGATGGCTCTTCCCGTAGGGAATGGTGTAATATGAACTGGTTTTCCTGACATACAGCTGGGTTTGGGAAGGGTTTTTAGCCATCTGTCATGTTCTGACGTGAAGTGCTTTGATTTTCTGGGAAGGAAGACATGTTACTCCTGTGAGAACAGCTTTCTCTGAGCATCTTCTGTTTCCTTAGGGTACGGAGTCCATTAAGATGGAGAACGGGCAAAGCACGGCAGCAAAGCTGGGGCTGCCCCCTCTCACCCCAGAGCAGCAGGAAGCTCTCCAGAAAGTGAGTAAAACTGGTGGGAATTTGCTGTTTGGGGGGTGGTGGTGTGATTCAATGAGCCTCTGTCACTGGTGGGGCCAAAGGGAACTCACCACCAGATCTCTGGGGTCGTGGCCGTGCTGGAGGGTCCCACAGTGACATTTGGGCCCAGGAATTACTTGGTTTGGTTTAGAGTTCATGGACACTTCTGGGAGCATGTTGGGGTGGGTGAGAGTGGGTTTCATTTAAAAAGTCAGTTCAGAAAAGTAGCATCCTAAGTCAGATGGGAATTCTGAGCTAGGGTGTGGCTACCACAAAGTCACTGAGGAGCTCCAGGAAGACTGAAATTGGGATCTGCTCCAGCTGGCCTGTCACTGTCCACACCCAGAATGGGACACATCCCAGAATATCCCTGTCCTTGGGATGGCAGGGACACAGATCTCTGTCCTCGGGAGGCTCCATGTGGCTTTGCCTGTGCTGTCCCAGCTGTCCCTCTGTGTGAGGTGGCTGGCTCCCAGCCTCATTCCCTCTGGCTTCTCTGGAGCCAGATGCAGGCCCCCTTGTCCATTTCCAGGTTTCCAAAGCACAGCCCTCAGATCCCTGGGTTAGATCCTCCCGTTCCCTGGCAGCTCCCAAACACAGCCACGGAGCCCAGGTGCCAAGGGGTGGCTGAGTGTGTGTCCTGGGGACAGGCACAGGTGTGGGGATGAGGTTTGCCTTGGCACTGAGCCTCGGTGCTGGCACCCCGGAATCTCTGGCTTTGCCAGATTTGGGGAGGACTGGGAGAAACCCCAAGGGAGCCTTGTGTGGCAGGTAGAGCCAGAGTTGAGCTGGGGCATTTAGGGAGCAGAGAGAAGAGCTGGTGTGTTTTGGCAGCAGAGCCAGAGGTGAGCTGGGGCATTTAGGGAGCAGAGAGAAGAGCTGGTGTGTTTTGGGAGCAGAGTCAGAGCAGGCCAGGTGTGCTGAGCGGGCAGAGCCCAGCCTGGGGTGGCCATGGGGAGGAGGGAGGTGGAGCCCCTTCCCTCCTGTAGCACCTGTCTGTGCAGACGCTCTCTGAGAGGAGAGGACTGGAGGAGGCCGTGCCCGCCCCGGCCCTGCAGGTAAGGGGCTGAGGTGGGCTGGAAGAGGGGAACGCCGAGCTCCCGGTGCATGCTGCTGCCCTGCGCTGCCCCTCACCACATCCTCTGTGTCCCGGGGCCTCGGGGAGCTGGGGAGCTGGGGGCAGTGCCCTGGTGCTTAGGCGTGGAGACCAGAAGGTTCTGGGAGCTGTGGAGGCATCCTTCCCTGCCCCGCTGTGCTGTGCTGCCCCTACAGCCCCTGTTCTCCTTCCAGGCCAAGAAGTACGCGATGGAGCAGAGCATCAAGAGCGTGCTGGTGAAACAAACCATCGCCCACCAGCAGCAGCAGCTCACCAACCTCCAGGTGAGAGCCCCCTGCGAGCCGCTCCCTCTGCCTCGTGCTCCCCCCCACACGGTGGAGTTCTCAGGGCCCTCGGAGCCAGAGCACAGCCCTGAGCCTGCAGCTCACCCAGGCACCCTGACTAACCTCACAAATTGCCCGCAGATCACTCTTGTTCCAAGAGGAAATGGTTAAAAGTTCCAGTCCTGTTGGACGTCCCTTCTTGAGATACAGGAAGCCAAAGACTTTGCTGTGGGCTTTGCTTCTGAGCCATGTTTGAGGTGGTGAAGGCAGAAGGGATCCTGGGAACAGTGTCCTGTCACCATCTCCTCTGCCTGAGGGAGGGTCCCTGTGTCCCCGTGTCCCAGTGCTGCCCCGTTTCCCTCCCCTGCACCCAGGTGCTCTCAATTTTGGAGAAGTTCTGTTGGCTCTTCCTGCTTGTACTGGAATGCCCATGCCGGGAGAGCCCTTAACTGGGGTTTGACCTCCCCTCCTTCAGAGGTTTCTGGAACATGTCTCAGTGCCTTTTCTCAAAGTCAGGAAGCCCAAAACGAGGGCTTTGCCTGAGGAATCCCTGTGGATGTGCTCTCCCTGCCCGGCAGCTGAGGCCGTTTGGGGCTGTGCCTGGTTCTGAGGGTCTGCTCTAGTGGAGGGGCTCCTTTTAAATGCTGGGGGTGAATCAACGACAGTGGTTGCAGAGGTTACTATTGCCTTGAGTCCCCCCTGGGATCCCACCCTGCTTCCCGAGGCAGCGGCAGCAGCACAACCCCACCCTGGCCTGGTGGGACCGGACTCGGCAGGGTCCTGGCGCCGGACACTCCTGGGGACCAGGCAGTGAGGGCCGAGGAAGGAGAGGCCTCTCGCAGGTGCCCCTGCGCCGCCGCTCTGCTTGAGTTTGTACAAACAGCCGTAGTATGCTCAGCTCCAACAGACTGAACTCTGTCTTTACTGTCTTTCAGATGGCAGCAGTGACAATGGGCTTTGGAGATCCTCTCTCACCTTTACAATCGGTCAATAGACATATTCACTTCTTCTGGGGCACTTGTCTTAGTCAGGGCCTAGCGTGGGGACGTTCGTAGTGGTGCCAATGCTCTTGTCCGCGCCCAGCACAGCCCTCCCACATCCCCACCTGTACTGGACACGCCCAGGAGCAGAGCGAGGTGTCACTGCCCCGAGAAGACCCCAGGCTGTGCAGTCTGCGGGGACACTGCCACTCGGGGGCAAAGACAGCTTTAGATTTCCACCAGTTCTGAACACACCCGTGAAATTGTGGGAGCTGCATTTCTAGGGATGCTACAGTTCTGAGGTCCCGACCTAAAACTAACGGCCAAGGTAACTCACCAAGGGGCGACTTCTTGTGGAACGACCTCCCAGCACGCAGAGCCGGCCGGTGCTGGGGAGGGCCGGGGTGCCGGAGGTTGGCAGAACATGGTGCAGCCCAGGCTCAGACTCTCTTTACTGTGCACGCTCCAGACCAGGGCAGTATGGCACGTTGCGAGTGCAGCAAAAGCAGGATGGAAGGGACAGAGCTGCAGGACTGATCAGAGAACTTGTGTGAGCCTTTGTGCCCCTTCTAATCAGAGGCCACAAAGAGCTGAATGACTTGGCACGATCCATCCCCTCCTTTTTCCAAGACGTGCTGGACGAGGTGTCCTCTGACTCCTCTCTGCACCCAAAGGTTCACTTGTAAATTCATTTGCACGTTTGTAAATACCTCTCTGTCTTGCTGGAATATGAGATTTGTGCCTGGTGTAAAACACGGGCAGAGGTTTGAACTCCAAGAAAAAGGGCACTGAGGTGAAATGCCCAGTCTCCCTCTTTGGCAGTGGGTGATGTGTCAGTGGGGAGCCAGAATGGGTGTTCTGGGGAAGGGGTAAGTTTGGAGTGGAACAGAGCAGCCATCTTGGTGTGGATTTGGCAGAGATGGTGTCCTCATGCCCAGGAACTCCCCCCATCCCTGGAGCTGCTGCCTGACAGTGGAACTCCAGCAATTTGGCCTAAATTGTTTCTGGCTCGTTCTCCCCAGCTGGGCACAGCTGCGTTGGTGGCACAGGAAAGTTTTAATGGCTTATGACCCCCAGGGCACTGGGCTGTGACCCCTTTTCCTCAGCCATTCCTCCCTCGGGAGTCACAGGTGGACACGGCCCAGGAGCAGGAGCCTGGTGCAGTTCAGAGCAGTCAGGATATCCCATTCTTGGCAGGTGCTTCATTCCAGAGCCCACTCAGAATGCACAAAGTGCAAACAGCCCCCTGTCCAGCACTTTTCCTGTTGCCAAGGTTCCCCAGTTCCTTTGTGGAGGCAGCACAGCCCGAGCTCCCTGAGCTCTGGGTTTCAGGGCCTGAGTTGCAGCTTCCCATGGGCTCAGTCCTCAGTGTCACAGTGTAAGATTCCCACGTCCCCTCACCATCCCCTGGTGTCACTGTGTCATGACTGATGCTCGTGGTGAGGGTTGTGCATCACGTGCTTTGATTACAAGAGCATCCCAAGGTGGGGTTTTGGCTTGTCCTTAAAATGACCTCCCCATCCCTTCAGAGCAGCATTGCACAGCTGCAGCTGGGGGCTGCTGCCTGGCTGAGGCTTCAGGTGCTTTTCCGTGTTACAGGAGGAGAAAGGTGCAGGGAGCAGTGAGATCAGCCTGGGGGCTGCTGAGAGCAGTGAGATGTCCAGGCAGGAGGCCCTGACACCGAGCTGTGCTGAGCTCAGGTGCCCAGGGCACATCTCCCACCCGGATGCTGCTGTTGGTGACCCACTGACACCCGCAGTCAGCACAGCCCATCTCAGCTCTGCCTCCTGCAAGCCCAAAATCCCAGGTCATTAAGGCTGGAAAAGACCTCCAAGGTCATCGAGTCCAAGCTGTGCCTGATCCCCACCCTGTCACCAGCCTAGAGCACTGAGTGCCACGTCCAGGTGTTCCCTGGACACCTCCAGGGATGGGGACTCCACACCTCCCTGGGCAGCCTCTTCCAGTGCCTGACCACCCTTTGCAGGAAGGAATTCTTCTGCTGTCTGAAAATCCTGAGTCTCTTCACTCCCTCACCTCTCCTTTAGACTCCTGTGGCAGGGCAAGGTGGGGATTTCCTCTGCAGAGGCTCCTCGGGAGAGGCGCCTCCCTGGGACACCCAGGGTGACACTGGTGGTGGCTCTGACCCCCTGAACGGATACGCTGCAGACTGAGGGGCTTTCCTGCACCGAAGCTGGGAGTGTGCTGGAGCACCTGGGAGAGCACCCAGCCTCTGTCCTGCATGTGTACGTGCCATAGTCCTGCTGGTCACAGCCTGCAGAGTAAAGAGAGCCGTGGCCCAGCCGTGCTGGGAAATCCTTAGCCAGGCAGGGGGCAAGCTGGATATCACCTCAGGAGCAGCAGCTGGGGCTGGATGCCACCTCAGGGGCAGTCTGGGCTGAATGTCACCTCAGGAGCAACAATTGGGGTTTAATGTCACCTCAGGAGCAACAATTGGGGTTTAATGTCACCTCAGGAGCAACAGTTGGGGCTGGATGTCACCACAGGAGCAACATTTGAGGCTTGATGTCACCTCAGGAGCAGCAGTTGGGATTTAATGTCACCTCAGGAGCAGCAGTTGGGGCTCGATGTCACCTCAGGGGCAGAGTCTGGGGCTCGATGTCACCTTAGGGGCAGAGTTCAGGGCTTGATGTCACCTCAGGAGCAGCAGCTGGGGTCTAATGTGGCCTCCTCAGGGACAGTCTGGGGTGAGAGCTGTCCCTGTTTGCAGTGTCCTGTATGGAATGGCAGGAGTTAAACCCTCCCAGGTTGTTTCCTCCCATGGCCAGTGGCAGTCCTGGACAGGAGCAGGAGTCCCTCGGGTACAGGCTGTGTCCCTGCTGCTGTGCCTGTCACAGATGAGCTCTCCCTTCTTTTGGGCTGCAGCATCCCTAGGCAGAGCTCCTGTGCTCATTAGGGCACCCCAGAAATCAGCCTTGAGGAGGCCCTGAGTGCTTTCCCTCTGCCCCAGGGGTCCCCAGGCATGGCAGAGCTCCTCTGCTCCTTAGGGCACCCCAGAAATCGTCTCCTGAAGGCCCTGGTTGCAGCCCCTGTGCCCTGGGGGTGCTAGGGAGGGAAGGGGGCAGAGCTCCCTGCTGTGTTGCTGGGCAGGGCCAGAGGCATCACCTGCTGCTGCTGCACCAGCCTCTTCCTGCCCCAGGTGTGTCCCACCTGCCCCAGAGCCATCCCCTCACATGCAGGCAGTGACTCCTCCAGAGCCCCGAGGTGTGGCCACATCTCCAGGGCCACGTCCCTCAGCAGCTCTAGAGCTGCTCTGGGGGTGACAGACACGAAGGACACACTGTGCTCTGCTTTTGGGATCCCTCCTGTAAGGAATGGCTGGATTTGTCTTGAAAGCAGGTTTCCAGGCAGACTTAGGACACCGTAGCAGGAACCCTGTGTGCAGCACCCGCGTGTTGGGGCTGCCCCAGTACAGCCAGTGCCGCCAGGCAGGGATGAGTACTGGCACCACGCGCTTCCCAGGAGTCCCACTGGGCCATGGGAGTGTTTGGCTTTGCTGTTGAGCTGTGGAAGTGGTGCCCAGTACTGGATCTCGGACTGCCGGGGGTGGGGGGAGGCTCTGGTGCCGGAGGGCGGGGGGAGGTTCCCAGCTGCAGACCCTTTGCTGCCGGGGAGGACGGGCGGGGGCGGGAGTGCCGATGGATCTCTGCTGTTGGGGGGGGCGGGAGGGGTTCTCCCAGTGCCCAGAGCTGAGCCCTTTGCTGCCTGGAGGGGGAAGCTGCCCTAGAGAGAAGGGATTCCCTCCTCCTGCAGGTGTGGCTGGAGATGAGATCAGGCCGGGGGAGACCCGGCCGGAGGGGCCGAAGCGTGTCTGCCCCGCGACGAGCCGGACTTTATCCGGGACCGAGCCGGACGGATCCGCTCCAGCGGCCTGTGCAGCGAGCAGGGAAATCCTTCTGATCCAGGCTGTGCCAGAGCTGCCGGCAGGGCTGGCTCCCGGGAGGGAAGCAGCAGGGGGAGGAGGCCCCAGTGGCCACGGCCAGCCCGGCACTGACCGGCCAGTCCTTGTCTCGCTACAGATGGCGGCTCAGAGGCAGCGCGCGCTCGCCATCATGTGCCGGGTCTACGTGGGCTCCATCTACTACGAGCTGGGGGAGGACACCATCCGCCAGGCCTTCGCCCCCTTCGGGCCCATCAAGAGCATCGACATGTCCTGGGACTCCGTCACCATGAAGCACAAGGTGGGATGGGGCTGCTGGGAGTGGGAGGTTCCCTGCCTGCTTTAAGGTTCTGGATGAGTTTAAGGTCCTGTCCCACACAAAGCGTTGTGGGAATGCCTGGATCTGGCAAAGAGCAGGTGAACTGTCCTGGGAAGGGGTGGAATTCCTTGGGGGCAGCGAGAGCTGGTGGTGCTGATGGCCCAGTGATGAGGCATTTTGGTGTCTTCTGCAAGGACGTTTCTTTCACAACACAAAATGAGCAGCTTTGCAGAATTCTGGAAGGAATTCTTCCCTGTGAGGGTGGCAAGGCCCTGGCGCAGGTTGCCCAGACAATTTCTGGCTGCCAAGGAATTCTTCCCTGTGAGGGTGGCGAGGCCCTGGCACAGGTTGCCCAGACAATCTCTGGCTGCCCCATCCGTGGAAGTGTCCAAGGTCAGGCTGGATGGGGTTTGGAGCAACCTGGTCTAGTGGAAGGTGTGGAACTGGATGGGCTCTAAGGTCCCTACAAACCAAACCTTTCCTGATTCTGTGATTCCCAGCCCTCAAGGAACATCCTCCTCTCTTCAAGGGTTTCCAGATGCAGCCAGGAGAGCAAAGGGCCTCTATCCCTGTGAAGAACAGGCTCCTTTTAGCACTGGGGGTGAATGTTTGCTGCTCCCTGATCTGCTTAGGGCAGGATTCTGTGGTGGGAGCCAGGGATGTGTGGGGTGAAGTGCATGGAACCAGCATCGTTGAGGTTTGAAGAGACCACCCAGAGCATGTAGTGCCACATTCAGTCGTTCCTCGGGCATCTCCAGGGGTGAGGACTCCACACCTCCTTGGACAGCCCCTTCCAATTCCTGACCACCCTTTCAAGGAAGAAATTCCTCCTGGTGTCCAACAGGAAGCTCTGGAGATGCTGACAAGGCAGCAGCCCTTAGTTAGGTGGGGCTTTGCTGCAGGGTCTCAGAGTCCAGGAGGCCCCAGAATCAGATATCCTTGGGGGAACCTCTGCAGGACCCTTTCTGCCATATTAAAAGGCTTTTCTAAGGAACCTTCTTGGGCCACAAGCAGGAATCAGTGAGGTGGGAATCAGTTCCACCTATAGGTCCATGGGAAAGCTTGGCACAGCTGGAGTGATTGACAGGTGTTTCCTCCCATCCCAGGGTTTTGCCTTTGTGGAATATGAGGTTCCTGAGGCTGCCCAGCTGGCCTTGGAGCAGATGAATTCTGTCATGCTGGGGGGAAGGAACATCAAGGTGAGTAACACGCCTGCTCTGGAAATTCCTGCTTCTCTTTTCCTGGCAATAACGGTTCCACACCTGGAAATGCTCCCCACAGCGCTGTGATGGGGGAAGGAGCCTAAAGACTGTTCCCTGATGGACCTTGATGTCCAACATGGAGCACACAGTGGCTCTGGGTCTCTCCTCTCCGAGGAGAAACCCCTGGCCTGCGAAGTCCCACCTGAGATTGGCTCCAAAGACTGCACTCAGGTTTTCCCACCCACACATGGAATTCTTTTGAAGCAAAGCAAAGGTGATTATTTATATCTTTCATGGTGTCTCTGACACACGCTGAGTGTGTGCAGAGTGCCATGGCCCAGGGGGTTTAGGAAAGAGGTGGGAATGCTGTGAATTGCTTGCAGAATGCTTCTCAGTCCCTGGAAGTTTGTCAGGTCAGGGAGGAGGGAGCAGAGCCCAGGGCCCCGGCAGTGCAGGCTGTTCCTGGACCTGTTCCCTCTGAGCTGTGCTGTGGTTTGCACAGGCAGGGAGGGACCGTGTGCTGCCCTGCTCCATGGGCCATCCTGTCTGTACCACAGAATAATGGAGCTGTTCACATGGGAAAAGCCCTCCCAGCCCACCGAGTCCAGTCTGTCACCCATCCCCACCCTGTCACCCAGCCCAAGGCACTGAGTGCCACGTCCAGGCATTCCTTTGATGTCTCCCGGGATGGGGACTCCAGCACCTCCTGGGGCAGCCCCTTCCAATGCCTGAATGCCTTTCCTTGAAGAGATTCCTCCTGATGTCCAGCCAGAACCTCCCCTGGCACAGCTGGAGGCTGTTTCCCCTTGTCCTGTCCCTGTTCCCTGGAGCGCAGCCCGAACCCCCTGGCTGTCTCCTCCTGGCAGGAGCCTGTGCAGAGCCACAAGGTCCCCCTGAGCCTCCTTTCCTCAAGGCTGAGCCCCTTCCCAGCTCCCTCATCACTCCTGGTTCTCCAGAGCCTCCTTTCCTCCAGGCTGAGCCCCTTCCCAGCTCCCTCATCACTCCTGGTTCTCCAGAGCCTCCTTTCCTCCAGGCTGAGCTGCTTTTCCAGCTCCCTCAGCACTCCTGGTTCTCCAGAGCCTCCTTTCCTCCAGGCTGAGCCCCTTCCCAGCTCCCTCAGCACTCCTGGTTCTCCAGAGCCTCCTTTCCTCCAGGCTGAGCCCCTTCCCAGCTCCCTCAGCACTCCGGTGTAGGAATGTGCCCTCTGTTGACAGAGTGACAAAGCTGTCCTTTGTCCCCCTAAAAAGCAAAGAACCCCAGAAGTTTCTCTCCTTGATTAGGTGAAAAGCCACCTCGTAGGCCTAGGGGACTTCACCTCAAACGTAAGGATAGCTCATTGGACAGGAGCCAAAAAGTCCCGCCTGGACAATTGACTAGAAAAAAAGAAGAGAACAAAGAAACTAATTGCTTTTGTGAGGTGTTTTACCAGGAGCAAGAACCTCTTGCACCTGGCTCGGTTTTCCCGTTTGTTATTTTGCCTTTTATGAAACCTTTTTGTTTCCAACACGGCAGCAGAAGCCATCCTGCTGATTTTTATGGCTCCAAGGGTAGCTGAGCTATCTTGGGTGTGATATAGGCCTCCGAGAGCTTGTGAGACCTGGCTCGAGGAGGCACCTGTAACACTCCTGGTACTCCAGGCCCTTCCCAAGTCCATTCCCACGCTGTCCCTGCAGGTGGGGAGGCCCAGCAACATCGGGCAGGCTCAGCCCATCATTGACCAGCTGGCAGAGGAGGCCCGGGCCTTCAACCGCATCTACGTGGCCTCAGTGCACCAGGACCTGTCGGACGACGACATCAAGAGCGTGTTCGAGGCCTTTGGGAAGATCAAATCCTGCACCCTGGCCAGGGACCCCACGACAGGGAAGCACAAAGGCTACGGCTTCATTGGTACAGCCGGCTGGAGCTGGGCAGGGCAGGGCAGGGGGAGTGTGCTCTGCTCCTGGGGCTGCCCTTGGGGCTGGGCTTTCCACCCTAGTGAGGGGGTTTCGTTAGGGGGTAGGAGTAAACTTGGAGCAGGCCAGGGCGGGATTTAGAAATATAATTTATAGTAGCTGTGAGGGAGTGAGGTGCTGGCACAGGGTGCCCAGAGGAGCTGTGGCTGCCCCAGCCCTGGCAGTGCCCAAGGCCAAGTTGAACAGGCTTGGAGCAGCCTGGGACAGTGAAAGGTGGCCCTGCCCATGGCAGGGGGCAGGAAGTGGGTCTGGAAGGTCTTTGTGGTCCCTTCCCACCCAAACCATTCCATAATTCCACGATTGAACAATGGAAGGCTCATGGGTGAATGATCTCCTCCTGCAGAGTATGAGAAGGCCCAGTCCTCCCAGGATGCCGTGTCCTCCATGAACCTCTTTGACCTGGGGGGTCAGTACCTGCGGGTGGGCAAGGCCGTGACGCCCCCGATGCCACTGCTGACCCCCGCCACACCTGGAGGGCTCCCCCCTGCAGCTGCTGTGGCTGCTGCTGCTGCCACCGCCAAGATCACAGCACAGGTGAGACACGGGGTGGAACAGGGGAGGGACACGTGAGACACGGGGTGGAACACAGGTGAGACACAGGGTGGAACAGGGGAGACACAGGGGTGGAACAGGGGAGACATGGGGGTGGAACAGGTGAGACATGGGTGTGGAACAGGGGAGGCAGAGGTGAGACAGGGGGTGGAACAGGGGGAGGCCCAGGTGAGACAGGGGGTTGGAACACAGGTGAGACACAGGGGTGGAACAGGTGAGACATGGGGGTGGAACAGGGGAGGCACGGGTGAGAGAGTGGAACACGGGAGGCAGAGGTGAGACACGGGGTGGAACAGGGGAGGCAGAGGGACAGCTCAGATGAGACACAAGGATAGCTTAAGGGAGGCACAGGGACAGCCTCAGGTGAGACATGGGGACTGCTCAGGGGAGGCACAGGTGAGACATGGGGACTGCTCAGGGGAGGCACAGATGAGACATGGGGATGGCTCAGGGGAGGAACAGGGACAGCTCAGGTGAGACACAAGGATGGAACAGGGACAGCAGAGGTAAAGCACAGGGACAGCACAGAGCACTGCACAGGGTGCCCAGAGAAGCTGCCCTGTCTCTGGGAGTGACCAAGGACAGGTTGGACAGGGCTTGGGGCAACCTGGGGTACTGAAAGGTGTCCCTGCTCATGGCAAGGGGTGGGACTGGATGAGTTTTAAGATCCCTTCCAACACAAGCCATTCCAGGATGCCATGATTCCAGATCATACTCTGTCCCAGGATTTCACACATGGAAGCTTGTCCCTGGCAGCTGGGGAATCTGAGACACCAGATTTTGGAATGATCTGGCACAGCTGATGAGAGCTTTATTTCAAGAGCTGGTGGGGAAGGGTGGAGGGAATTCCTCGTCTGGAAATCAAGCCAGCAGTGAGGGAAAAATGGATGCAGGAGAGGCTGAAAGAAAGCAGGGAAGGACGTGGAAGGGGTGAGGGCTGGGAGCAGGAGCAGCTGTGTGAGCAGCGCTCTGGCTGAAGGTCACACCTGTAGCAGGGTGGATCAGGCCTGGGATGGCTTTAGGCTGCTAAAACCAGGGAAAGGCAGTGATGGGTAGGGTTGGATATTGATACAGAACTTGAGTTCTCTGATTTCATTTTCCTGAAGTACCAGGAGCTCCTGGGTGGGACCACTGGGCACAGATTCCCATGGCTGTGCCCCCATCCCTGCCTTGGGCTGCAGGATTCCCCCATGGCACCTTAGCCCATGCAGCAAGACAATTCCAGCACTGTTGTGTTGTGGGATTTTCTTGGGCAGGAATTGCTGGTCAGTGCAGCCCCTGGTGCTGCTGCAGCTGAGGCTCCAAAAGGCTTTTTGGGGAGTGTTTCCCTGAATCAAAAGTGGAGGCAGGCGTGGGAGGAGCTGCCCCTCACATGGAACTTGCAGGTGCCCAGCAGAGATTCCACAGGTCTGGAAAGCTCTGCAGTCAGGGCAGGGGGGAAGCTGAGACATGGCTGGAATTACTTGGATCAAAATCACTTTGGGAAGGAAGTATGGACTCTGCTTAAGTGAAATGGCAGGGATATGGTACAGAGGGGTAAATCCTGCTGTTCTGTCAAGAAACTGCAGGATCTGTTCTGTGAGGAGAGTGGCACTAAAGAGGGAGGAGCAAGGGTCAGCCCTGTCTACCAGAGGTAGGAAAAGTCAGATTTGTAAGGAAGTGAAGGAACCAAAGGTATTGGGAGAAGTTTTTTAGCCATTTCAATGAGAAGTGGGGGCAGCTGGTGACCAGTGGAGCCAGAAATTCCAGTGGTTTTGTTCCAGCACTTTCCCATGCCCCTTCAATAGGAGCTTCATCTCCACTGGAAATAGGAGTGGCCTTGTGGGCACAGGAGCAGAGCCCTGATGGGATGGGCTGGATCCCAGAGCTTGGGCATTTATGCAGGGGAGAGTTGGGATATCACAGCAGCTTTGAGTCACAGATCCACTACATCTGGGATGGAGGGACAAAACCTTGGGATCTTCTGCTCTGCCACACCAGAGGTTACAGGAGCCCCGAGAATAAAAGGGAGAGAAGGGTGTGAGCAATTAAACCAGGACCACAATGGCCTGGAAAGCAACAACAGCCAAAAAACATTGGGATCCTGGGATGTGTTTTAGGCACATTATTTCAGTGCTTCCATGGAAGTGCTTACTGTTCAGCTGGATGTTCCTCCTGGATGTTGTTGGAGTTGTGGGCACCTGGAGTCAGGGTGTTCCTTGGGATTTGAGTTCCAGGAGGTGGTTTTTCTTCCAAGGTGCTTCAGAGTTTCTGTTTCCCTGCTGGGCTGGGTGACACCTTTGCCTTCCCGAGCAGCACTGGGAGCTCCTGGGGATGGGAATATTGGGAATTTCCCAGGTGTGGGACAGCTGAGCCTGGCTGGGTGCTCTGCAGGGACAGTCCCTGGGGCAGGGGTGACCCCTGGTTTTCCGTGTGTCCCGCAGGAAGCCGTGGCAGGAGCTGCAGTGCTGGGCACGCTGGCGACCCCGGGGCTTGTGTCCCCTGCCCTGACCCTGGCCCAGCCCCTGGGGGCCCTGCCCCAGGCCGTGATGGCTGCACAGGCCCCTGGTGTCATCACAGGTGGGTCCCCTCCTCCTGTGTCCCCTGTCTGCAGGCACCTGTGTGTGTCCCCTTCTGTCACCTGTGTGTGTCCCTTCCTCCTGGCCCCTCTGTCCCCTGTCTGCAGGCACCTGTGTGTGTCCCCTTCTGTCACATGTGTGTGTCCCTTCCTCCTGCCACCTCTGTCCCCTGTCTGCAGGCATCTGTGTGTGTCCCTTTCTGTCACCTGTGTCTGTCCCCTATTGCTGGCCCCTGCGTGTGCCCCCTTCCTCCTGGCACCTCTATCCCTTGTCTCATGGCACCTGTGTGTGTCCCCTCTTCCTGTCACCTCTGTGTGTCCCTTCTTCCTGGCCCCTGTGCCCCCTTCCTCCTGGCATCTGTGTGTCCTCTTCCTTCTGTCATGTGCATGTGCTCTTGTCACCTGTGTGCTTCTCCTCCTGTCACCTGCACATGTCTGTCCCCTCCTCCTGCCACACATATGTGTTCTTCCCGTGTCACCTCTGTGGGTCCCCTTGCTCCTGTCACCTGTGTGTGTTCTGCCCCTTGTCATCCGTGTCCCTGGCCCTGCCTGGGATGTTTTATGGATTAGTTTTGGTGTCCCATAGATGGGACATGCTGTGGGCTCCCAGCAGGAACACCTGGCATGGGGGGAAAGCTGGATAATTGGCACAGGTGTCACTGACCGTGTCCATGTGTCACTGACCATGGCCTGGGTGTCACTGACCATGGCCTAGGTACCACTGAATGTTTCCCAGATGTCACTGCCCACTGCCCAGCTGTCACTGACCACTGCCCAGTCACTGACCACTGCCCAGCTGTCACTGACCACTGCCCAGTCACTGACCACTGCCCAGCTGTCACTGACCACTGCCCAGTCACTGACCACTGCCCAGCTGTCACTGACCACTGCCCAGTCACTGACCACTGTCCAGCTGTCACTGACCACTGCCTAGTCACTGACCACTGTCCAGCTGTCACTGACCATGGCCTGGGTACCACTGAATGTTTCCCAGCTGTCACTGCCCATTGTCCAGCTGTCACTGCCCATTGTCCAGCTGTCACTGACCTCTGCCCAGCTGTCACTGACCATCCTCCTGTCCCCGTGCTCTCCCAGGTGTGACCCCTGCCCGGCCGCCCATCCCGGTGACCATCCCGCAGGTGGGGGTTGTGAATCCCATCCTGGCCAGTCCCCCGGCGCTGGGGCTGGTGGAGGTGAAGAAGGAGAAGGAGGAGGAGGAGGTGTTCCAGGAGTCGGAGCGGCCGGAGATGCTGAGCGAGCAGGAGCACATGAGCATTTCCGGCAGCAGCGCCCGCCACATGGTCATGCAGAAGCTGCTCCGCAAGCAGGAGGTGAGAACAGCAGGGGACAGCTGCCCGCTGTGTGCCAGGCTGGGCTCTGCAGGGCAGGGGGCTCAGGGGCACCCACAGCACCCCCACGGCACCTGTGAGCTCACCCACGGCACCTCTGAGCTCACCCACAGCACCTGTGAGCTCACCCACAGCACCTCTGAGCTCACCCACACCCACAGCACCTCTGAGCTCACCCACACCACCTCTGACCTTACCCACGGCACCTCTGAGCTCAGCAACACCCACAGCACCTCTGAGCTCACCCACACCCACAGCACCTCTGAGCTCACCCACAGCACCTCTGAGCTCAGCAACACCCACGGCACCTCTGAGCTCACCCACACCCACAGCACCTCTGAGCTCATCCACACCCACAGCACCCCTGAGCTCAGCCACAGCACCTCTGAGCTCACCCACACCCACAGCACCTCTGAGCTCAGGGGCACCTGCAGGTTCCTCTGAGCTCGAGGGACTCAGGGAACACCTGGAGGGACTCAGGGGCACCTGGCCTTGCACTTCAGGATTGTTTTACATGGTCTTGGAGTGCCAGGACAAGGGAATGGCTTCCTACTGCCAGAGGGCAGGGTGAGGTGGGATACTGGGAAGGAATCCTTCCTAACATTCCATATAATATCCCAGTAATGAGGGTTGTTGGGCCCTGGCACAGGGTGCCCAGGGAAGCTGTGGCTGCCCCATCCCTGGCAGTGTCTGGGCAGGGCTTGGAGCCACCTGGGATGGTGGAAGGTGTCCCTGCCTGTGCCACAGGGTAAGAATGGATGGGCTCTTAGTCCCTCTATCCCAAGCCATCCTGGCATTCCATGATCTTCCCTGAGTCCCTTGGAGGGCTCAGAGCAGGCCCTGGTGAGGTGTCTCTGACCAAACTCTGGTGTCACTAAATCAAACCCTGGTGGCCTTTGGGCTGGAAGGGTGGGACTGGCACAGGCCAGGCCAATCTGTCCCAAGAACCAAGTTTACCTTTGCCCCACAACATTCCATAGTGGGGTGAGTCCTGTCTGGAATCCCAGAGGAGCCCCCAGAATGGGTGACAAGGTGAGCATTGGTCATGGGTTGGACTCCATGGTCTTGGAGGTCTTTGCCCACCTTAACTGATTCTGTGAATCCCTGAGGTGTTGATCAAACAGGAGTTCATGGGAATTGCAGTGAGGAAGAGGACAAAAAGAGGGATAGAAAAAGAACATTAAACAGAACAATGGATTCATGATTTTTGTGGGGGCTTTTGGAGGGGACTGGGTGATCTTGCCTGAGCATGTCCAGTTTGTTCCTTTGCTGGAGTCTCCTGACAGATTCCCTGAGCTTTTACAGGGAATCTACAGTATTTCTTCCCCATTTGCTAAGAGGGACAATGCTGGCAGCATTCCCCAAGGATTGAGGGTTCCCTCTTTTCCCAAGGGTGCCTGAAGTTAAACACACCTTGGAGCTCCTTCCCAGCAGCCACAACCACCTCAATCCATGGGACATCCTGGCTTGGGAAAAGCTGAGCAGAGCTAAATAGTCTTATTTAATGTTTGAAAAAATTTAAAACCCCAAAACTTTTTTAATATAATGCTCCATCCGAACCTGTTTGGAATTCTGAGCCTGCAAGTGCCCTTGGTTTGGGCTGCGAGGAGCAGCACAGGAAATGTGTTCACGCGGAGCCTGGAATGCCCCAGGTGTGCCAGGTGCACAGAACAGCCTGCCCGGAGGGGTGGTGGGATTTCTGTCCCTGAAGGTCCCCAGAGGCCACCTGGACGTGGCCCTGGAGCTCAGGCCAGGTGACCTGCAGCTGTCCCTTCTGATCTGAGATCCCGAGGGGCTCAGTCATGGAAGGGGGTGTGACCTACCTGTGTGTCCTGTTGGGAGCACGCAGAGCACATGGGGAATCCGGGAGGGCAGGAAAGGAACACAAAGAGAATTGTGAAAGAAGCCAAAGATACCTGTGTGGTATTTTCAGGGTCCCCTGTCGAAGGCGAGGAAATGATGAATCTGACTCCATGTTCTTAGAAGGCTAATTGATTATTTTAGGATATTATATTATTAAAGAATACTAAACCAAACTATACTAAAGATTACAGAAAGGATACAGACAGAAAACTAGAAAGACACTAATGAAATCTCGTGACTCTCCCCAGTCTCAACAGTTTGACTATGATTGGTCATTAAGCAAAAACAATTCACATGAAACCAATGAAGCAATCACCTACCACATCCCAAAGCAGGAGAAGCAAATCAGATAATTATTGTGTACATATTTCTCTGAGGCTTCTCAGCTTCCCAGGAGAGGATCCTGGCAAAGGGATTTTTCCAGAAAATATGACAGTGACATACCTGGCTGGCAGCAGCACAGGGAAAATGAGAGTGGTGCCCGAGGCTCGTTGTGCTTCCAGGGACATGTCCCAGGACATGGCACACAGCATTCCCAGCCCAGGGGAATTCTGATCCAAGGGCTGGCTCCTCACAGCCAGCACCACGCCGGCCTGCAAACTTGTTGCCGCATTTCTCTTCACAGAGAAAAGCAAGGCACAGTTCTTCCCAAGAATATTTCTGAGTTTCACATTCTCTGAACACCAGAGAGAGGAAAACCAGTTCTTACCATTTGCTGTGCCTGTGTTGTAGAATTAGAATTAGAGTAGAATGCACTATGGAGATTGTTTGCCCAGAGTGATGGTGGTTTGTTTCCTTGGCCTGTCAGGGCCAAGAGTGTGTTTGGACAGTCACGAGATGAGTGCAGAGAGTGCAGAGTTTGCAGAGCAAGTGCTTGGCAGATTCAGTTTAGATGTAACATAATGCAGTATAATAAAGTAATGAATTAGCCTTCTAATGAGATTAAGTCCTCCTCCTCATTCCTCCTTTGTCGGGTTACCAGGCAGCAATAGAAACTCAGCGTTCATCCCTGAGAGCCTGAGCCAGCAGTCCTGGGGCGTGCCTGCAGTGCCCAGCAGTGGGGTTTGGGGTGCTGGGCTGTGCCCCTGCGTGTCCCCAGGCGCTCATTCCCCGCTCCCTCCCTTGCAGTCCACGGTGATGGTGCTGCGGAACATGGTGGATCCCAAGGACATCGACGACGACCTGGAGGGAGAGGTGACGGAGGAGTGCGGCAAGTTCGGGGCCGTGAACAGGGTCATCATCTACCAGGAGAAGCAGGGCGAGGAGGAGGACGCCGAGATCATCGTCAAGATCTTCGTGGAGTTCTCCATGGCCTCAGAGACTCACAAGGCCATCCAGGCGCTCAACGGGCGCTGGTTCGCGGGCAGGAAGGTGGTGGCCGAGGTCTACGACCAGGAGAGGTTCGACAACAGCGACCTCTCGGCATGAACTGCACCCAGCCAGCAGGATGAGCTGCACAGCTGGCACGGTGGCATGCAGCTGGGGGCTGCGGCAGCTGGGCTCGGGGATGCTGTGTCTGCAGCAGCTGGGGTTTGGGATGCAGGGATTGTGGGATGCTGTGCCTACAGCAGATGGGATTTGGGGATGCTGGGGTATGGGGATGGAGGGATTTGGTATGCAAGGATTTTGGGATGCTGTGTCTGCAGCAGCTGGGGTTTGGGATGCAGAGATTTAGGGATGCACTGGGGCTTTGGAATGTAGGGGTTTGGGGATGTAAGGATTTTGGGATGCTGTGCCTACAGCAGCTTTGCTGCTGTTTTTGGCGGCGCCGAGCTATCAGGGGTAGCTGCACAAATCACTGAGCAGCTCTGTTTGGGGCCACCTCTGAAAGGAGGCTCTGGAGTTTAGGGAAAACATCCCAAAAATGCAGTGGGACCGTCTTCCCTCCAGGCCAGGCTGGGCGGTGTCTGGAGCAGCCCGGCCCGGGGAAGATGTCCCTGCCCGTGGCAGGGCTGGCACCGGCCGCGCTTTAAGGTCGCTCCATCCCAAACCATTGCAGAGCCCCCGGGGCCGCCATGGGGCGGGGCGGGGCTCGGCAGCGCCAGCAGCTCGTGCTGCCGCCTGCTGTTGGCACCCGGAACTGCAGCCGGGAGCGGCGCATGCGCAGTGCCGCTGATGTAAACCGCCCTCGCTGCTGCCCTCCTGTGGACAATTCCCGAACCGCAGCTGCCAGAATCCCCAAATCCCAGAATGGGTCAGGCTGGAAGGACCCAGGGTGGGCACCTGGCCCAACCTCCCAGCTCAGGCAGCGTCATCGCTGAGCAAAGGATTGGTTACCGAGCAGCCCAGAACTGGACATGGCACTGGGCACAGCTGGACACAGCACTGGGCAGAGCTGGACACGGCACTCCTGATGTGCCTCACTGGGCAGGGCAGAGGGGCACGGTCACACCCTCACATCCTGGCCCTGCTCCTCCTGATAACCCCTGGATCCCTCCTGGCCCCAGGACGCACAGCCAGCTCCAATGATCACCCACCAGCATGCCCAGGTCCTTCTCCAGAGCTGCTCCAGCAGGTCCCCCCCACCTGGACTGGCACTGGGGACTGTCCCTCCCAAAGGGACAGGACCTGCCCTTGCCCTCTTCAACCTCCCAATTTCCAGCCTTTAAGGTCCCCCTGAACTGCAGGATGTGGCAGGATGCTCTGCCTGGAATGAGTCAAGGGTCAATGCCCCATTTGTGGCCATTGGGGCTGCACTGAGAGGGGTCTGGCGCTGATTTTGGTGCTGAATTGGGCTAAAACCAGCCCAAATCCCCTACCCCGAATTGACAACTGAGGCTGAAGCACCAGAGCTGGGCCTGGCTGTCCATCAGGTGACCCTGGGAATGTCCAGTCCCCTCTCAGACAGAGATTCCTCTCCCCTATTCCTGCTTGGAATGAAATGTGTGTGAGCTTCCTCCCTCGGGAAGGGGATGCTCCCCAAGGATTCTCTTCAAGGCAGAGGGAAAGAGACGTTCTCACGAGTGTTGTTCTGGAGAATGACATTGAGCCCGGCTTAGGAACTGTCACTTTTTGCTGGCTTTGTCAGATTTATTTAATGGAATTGTTATGGTAGAATAGGTTAATAGAATTGTTTGCACCATGGCCTCGGTGGGCACAGCGGTCACAGTGGCTGTGGCAGCCTTGGAGCTGAGGGAGCCTTGGTGATGATGGTGGCCACGGCTGCCACAGTGACCACAGAGACCTCGGTGACCTTGGTGGCCTCGTGGCTCAGAGGATCCCAGAGGCCACTGCTAAGGCTGTGGTGGTCAGGAGGAGTCCTCCGAGGTGGAAGGAAGCCCTGGGGACGGTCCCACCTGGACGACAAAGAGGGGCAAAATGAGAGACCGTGGGGGGAGTGAGGGGGTCAGGAACGGCCAAAATGGGGGCTAGGGGTGGCAGGAGTGAAGGGGGCATGAGGTGACAGCTGACAGGGTGTCGGGGGGGAATGGGGGGTACAGGGGCCAGGGAGGTCAGGGGAGTCATGGTGGGCTTAGAGGTGGCAGCAGCCAGGGGGAGTCAGGGAGTGCCATGGGGGGTCCTGGCCCACCCGTGTTCCACTCACAGGGCCCATCCCCAGAGCACTGCCTTTACCAGAGAGGGACAGGGTTGGTACCCTGGGGGTTCCTGTCTGTGTCACTGTCCTTGTCCCTTGTCCCCTGGCATGGGTGTTCTTGTCCCTGTCCCCTCCCAGAAGTGGGGGTCCCTGTCCCTGTGCCCTGGCATGGGGGTTCCTGTCCCTGTCCCCTCCCAGAAGTGGGGGTCCCTGTCCCTGTGCCCTGGCATGGGGGTTCCTGTCCCTGTGCTCACGAGTCTCCCCAGACTTGGTGTCCGCAGCCCAGGGTATCCTTGTCCCCCCACACACAGTGGGTGTCCCTGTCCCAGTCCCCAGTGAGTGTCCCTGTCCCCTCTGCCTTATCATGGGTGTCCCCATGGCCACAGTGGGTGTCCCCATCTCCCCAGGCTGTCCCCTGTGGTGTCACCTCGCAGCCACTCGCAGTTGTAGTTGCTGAAGGTCCCGGTGGAGCGGAGCTGGATCCGCGCCTTGTCCCGTTCCTGGGTGACTTGGGTGACCTTGAAGGTCTCGAAGGGTGGGATCAGCACCACCGGCTCTCCCGGACGTTCGGTAAAAAACTGGATTTCCAGGCCATGGCACGTGCGCAGCTCGACCAGCATGAGATCGGAGCACTCGCCAGCTGGTTTGCTCAGGAACGCCGCCGTGAATTGACCGAACCGGACGGTGTCACCATGCTGCGTGTAGAACCGGACCCCACACATCCACAGGAACACGTCGAGACACCGCCCTTTCTGAGCGTCCCTCAGCGTCGCCAGGGCCTGGGTCAGCAGGAAATGCAGCGTCTTGAAGTGGAAGTTGTCCCGGTATTCCTGGCGGGAATGCCCGGCCACGCGCACGGCATCATTGAACATGCTGGACAGGTGATCCATTGTGAAGGCCATGATGGCAGTGGCCTGGTCTGGGGACAGAGGGGACTTAGGGGGCCCCCGATTCTGCCACTTAGCTGCAGCCTTTACCCAAACCTCGGCAAACTTCTTGTTCTGCTGGAACTCGGAGCTGTTGAGAGCCGGCAACGCCGCGGTCATGGCAGGGCCGCAGTCCCGGTACTGGTCATCGAAGGAGTCCTGGGCCATGTCCAGGGGGATCACCTCGATGGCCGCAGTGGCCACGGTCATTGCCAGCAGGGCCAGGGTCTGAGCCAGGGGGGCCATGGAGAGGAGAGGCCACAGGGAGCAGGGTGGGACCCAGGAGACACTGAGGGGACACAGAGGGGACACTGCAGGACAGAGAGGGGACACAGAAGAGACACGAGGAGGGTTCCTCAGTGAGGGACTGGACAGGGGAGGGGGGTCAGCCCAGGGGGAAGGGAGGCACTGCTGGCCAGCAGACCCCTGGGCATGTCTGGGGTCCCTGACCCCAAATCCTGGGGTTACTTATGCCTCCCCAATGTCTCCCAGGCCCCAGAGACCCCAATGCCAATCCCACAGTACCATGGGCCCCCAGAAGCCCAACCCTACTCCCCTGATGACAAGTCCCTCAGCCCCCATAGGACCCCAACCCAAATCCTGGTGTCACTCCCTGAGCTCCTCATTGTCCCTCTCGGCCTGTCCCCAGACTCCACTCCCAGTCCCAGTCCCCAGTTTCTTCAGTGTCACCCCAGAACCTCAGCACAAATCCTGCCCCCACAGTGTCTCCCAGGCCCCCCCATGCCCCCAATCCCACTCCCACCATCTCCTGTGCCCCCCCCCTCATTTTCCCCCACAGCAGCCCAAGACCCCATTCCCAGTCCTGTGACTCCCCCAGTGTCCCCGCAGGACAGCAATCCCAATCCCAATCCCAATCCCAATCCCACCATCACATGCCCCCCCCAAACCTAGGGGTCCCCTGGAGTCCCCCCAGCCCCTGATACCAAAATCAGCCGGAGTGAACTCCCTGATGGAACTGGAGGTATCAGAGAGCTGGGATTCCGTGTCAGCTCAGACTCAGCAGATCTCTCCTGGTCCTACAGGTCAGGGGGACTTTGCCACACAGAATTTATCCAGCAAAATTATAAATATTTATTAAAATGGGTTTCCTATCTAATACAAAAGCAGCATTTTTGCTGTAAATAGGTGGCATGGCTCCGCCTCTCTCTGGAAATCCTCTTATTGTCCTGGAGAATTCCTGAACAGTAATCAGGAAGCCATTTCAATGAGTGCCCCAATATCCCACATGACCTCACCTCAAACTTTCACTTTCGCAAGGCACTGCTCCTGTGTTACAGAACTTGTCAAAAACCGTTCCCTTCATCTCTTTCTCCACTGCTCCAAGCCACGTTTACTGTCCTCTGTAAATTCTTTTACATCCTTTCATCATTTTTGCCTGTCAGACTTTAAGCTCTATCCAGCACCTTCAGCATGTGGGGGAAAAGCCACACTGTGAAAAGCCAAGTGTCCACAAAGCAGTCCTGAAACTTGATTTCAATAAAGGGACAGAGTTTCCGCAGCCACACCCCTGTGGGGTTTCTCTCTCGAGGTATCAGAGGGCACAGCCTCCTTTTATCCCAAACTCATGTTGCCCTCTCCCTTTCCCCATTGGCTGAGGTACCGGGAAGGTGCAGCGGTCCCAAACCAATTATCCCACATCCCCCTTGAACCTGACATTTTCTCCCAAAGTTCAGAAGTCCAGGCTGTCTGGAGCATGGAATAGACTTTGTGGGGACCCATTTCTCTTATTAGCCGAAAGTTCAGGACCTCAAACTTTTGGGTCAAACCACCAGGGATCTGTGACAAACTTCATGTTTTCTCATGCAGAGATGTCAAGAACCATTTTGAAGACACTCACTACCATTGACAACCATTTCTCCTAAAGACCCCCAACTTTCTGAGTCGTTTCTCAAAGACATCACCACCCATCTTTCCTATAAAACCCTTCCCCGTGGCAGCAGTGATCCCTTGGCACAGGCTGCCCAGAGAAGCTGTGGTGGCCCCATCTTTGGAAGGGTCCAAGGCCAGGCTGGGCGGTGTCTGGAGCAGCCCGGCCCGGGGAAGATGTCCCTGCCCGTGGCAGGGCTGGCACCGGCCGCGCTTTAAGGTCGCTCCATCCCAAACCATTGCAGAGCCCCCGGGGCCGCCATGGGGCGGGGCGGGGCTCGGCAGCGCCAGCAGCTCGTGCTGCCGCCTGCTGTTGGCACCCGGAACTGCAGCCGGCAGCGGCGCATGCGCAGTGCCGCCGATTTCAACCGCCCTCGCTGCTGCCCTCCTGTGGACAATTCCCGAACCGCAGCTCCAGGAGACGAGCGGGTAAAGAGGGAAAATCCCGGATTTGAAAGAAAAATGAGTTTCCTGTTCGAAACACCAGGGGTTTTTCATTAATAAATTGTTGGTGCTGCCTCTCTCCCCGAGCCTCGGGCTGCTCCATAATCTCAGAAATGCCACCAGACCCCAAGGAGCAGCACTGTGCCGAGCTCCTCCGAGCTTGTCGGGAGCACAGTCTGCTCCCAGCAATTCCTGCTGGATAACCAGCTCCTCCTTTAACAAACAGCCCTGGGAACTCATTTTTCCTGCCTGAAGAACAGCCCGAGTGGAACATTGTCTCTGCGGAACTTCCAGAGCGAGCTCCCGGCCCGGATTGCAGCCGGGGTGGAAAACGACCGTGGCCAAAGTCCAGCCTCTCTGCTGTGACCTGCAAACACTTCTGGGAGCCTCGGAGCTCTCCCAGCCCTGGGCTGTGCCCGGCATTCCCTGCAGGAATTCACCTTCGCTGTGCTGGAGAACCCCCAGCCCCCAGCCCCTGCTCAGGAGCAGCAGCGCGGACCCTCCCCGAGCCCTTCCCGGAGCCCCCGGGGCGTTTCTCACAGGTGTGCGAAAAATGTCTGTTATATGATTGGCTTTTCGCTAACATTAACATGAATATTGTATGTGTTACGTTAGACAGTTGTGCTGTATTAATTTCTTTAAGTAGTGTGTTAAATGTAGTTTTAGGTTATAACATAATGCTAAAATAGAAACTATGTATGTGGGATATTTTTTTAAAGAGAGGAATGAGGAACTCCCACCGAGGTAGCAGCCACAGGACACCTGAATCTTTCAGAGAAAAAGAATTGATTGCCCCATTATCAGAAGAAACGAACTTCTTCCTGCCTCGCTCAGCCCTGCAGACACCGTCAGGATTCAGAGGAAGAAGCTGACACTGACCAGCCAGAATCCTTTGTTTGAATGGAATTCATGCATCATGCATGAGGTGTATGAATATGCAACGGGCTGTTGCTTTTAAGGGTTAATCCTCTGTTAATGTGTGTCCTTTTTCGGGCTTATTTTGCCCAGAAAAAGGTACCCGGACCGTCCGTAACTCTTTGTTTTCCTTGTCTCGTATTGTCCTAACCTCAGCTGTTCAAATTTCTGTTGCTCTAATTACATTACTATTTTTATAAGTGTTTTATTGCAATGAAACTTTTCGCATTTTAAAAAAGAAGCGATTGGCGTTGTTCACAGGTGTGCCCCTGTCCCGGTGCATCCCCTGTGCCCTCCTGCTGCTGCCAGCGCTCAGGAACGCAAAATCAGGAATTGTTAAATCCAGGCCTTTTTCTGAAGAGCTCTGGTGTCAGGGGTACAGACCCAAACCTGACTCCCGCATGGGTTCGGGATTGTGAAAAACACCAGTCACTTGTTTTTAATTTTTTTTAAAGTTTTATAGCAATAAAATGGTTATAAAAATAGTAATGTAATTAGAGAAATAGAAATTTGAACAATTGAGATTAGGACAATACGAGACAATAAAAACAAAGAGTTATGGACAGTCTGGGTACCTTTTGTAGGCGAAATAATCATGGGTTCGGGATTGTGAAAAACACCAGTCACTTGTTTTTAATTTTTTTAAAGTTTTATAGCAATAAAATGGTTATAAAAATAGTAATGTAATTAGAGCAATAGAAATTTGAACAACTGAGATTCGGACAATACAAGACAATAAAAACAAAGAGTTATGGACAGTCTGGGTACCTCTTTCTGGGCAAAATAAGCCCAAAAAAGGACACACATTAACAGAGGATTAACCCGTGAAAGCAACAGCCCGTTGCATATTCATACACCTCATACATGATGCATGAATTCCATTCAAACAAAGGATTCCGGCTGGTCAGTGTCAGCTTCTTCCTCTGAATCCTGGCAGCATCTGAGCAAGATGGGAAGAACTCGACAGGAGAGCAATAAATTCTTTTTTTTCTGAAAGATTCAGGTGTCCTGTGGCTGCTGTCTCAGTGCGAGTCCTCTTTTTTAAAAAAGTATCTTACATGGCATAGTTTCTATTTTAACGTTATGTTATAACCTAAAACTATATTTAACACACTACTTAAGAAAATTAATTCAGCATAACTTTCTAACATAACACATGTAATATTCATTTTAATATTTGCAAAAAGCCAATAATAAAATACACATTTTTCACAAGGATGAACACTTTTTATACCCTTATCATTATATAACTACATATTTATTATTAAACTTATATTGTTCTATTGAATACATTGATTTCATCCAAGCATGGATTTTTGTAATTCCCATCAAACCCCCCAAACGTCGTTTCTCATGATTCTCGTTACGATTAAACAATAATTATATCCAATTACCAAACAATCATTGCATCTAATGATATCATTTATCATTAAGTGATTGTACAGGCACAGTCTAACATTTTCCCAGGGCCTACCAGGCCTATCCTTCCTTTCCAACTCCCCCGAATGTTCCATGATTTTAGCAGCATTTTATCCCTGTGCTATCCCTGCCAGCTCCTCAGCTCTGTTTGGGGGATGTTCCCCTGGGCTCCTTCACCCTTTGGATCCGGGCTGAGTCAGGCTGGGGTGATTTTAGCTTTAGATTGACCAGTATTAGATTTTTGTCTCTGTGCTTTAACCCCTGGGTGAGCAGCAGAGCGAGCTTTGCCCACGAACCTCGTCGTGATTTTGCTTTTATTTCAAACCTCCTTTTGCTGATGCCTTTGCTGGTGGTTCTTTTAAGTGGCCTCAAGCCTCTCACGTGCCACAAAATGTTAAATGGCAAAATAAAACCAGTAAACTGTGGCAGTGCCAGCGGTTCACATCTGGGAGTATGTCACCACATGCTGGAAAGTTGAATTGTTTTTGTAAATTGTCTCTTTTCGCTATTGGGGGTTAAAAATTTCAGCCATAAGGGAATTCCTGAGTTATGCTAGAGCTAAAGTGACATTCCCATGAGTTGTGGATGCAGCTGATCCTGGCCCTCAGCAGGGCAGGGAGCTCTGTGTGGGATCAAGCAACAGTGAGAGGAAAATGTTTAGAATTTGCCTGATTTACTGCAGATTTTAAAATCTGTGCAGGTTTTTTGTGAAGCGTGAGAAGGATTCGTCAGCTGTGCTGCTGAGCTTTAGTTCTTCATTGCAGCTGGGCAAACTTAAAAAAACTTTAAACCTTAAACTCTAAGTTTTCCACCACGTGATATTACACACTTCTATTCAAATTACACATCCTCTGTTCTAATCCTTCTATTCAAATTACACAAATTACAGCTGGGGTAACAAAGGCTGTGGCCAAAGGAGTTGTGGAATCACCTGGTCTCTATCTTTTAAATATTTTAAATTACTGGCATTTAAATATTTTAAGTTACTGGAAGTTTTGTCAGCTGGCAGAGCCTGGTTTTCCCTGAAAAACACTTGGCAGAGGTGTTATTTCAGTGAAAGAACTTTGAGAAAACACAGCGCCAGAGTTTTTCATCACTGCACGTGAAATATTCCAAGCTGATGATTCCAGCTCGTGTTCCTGGCAGGACGGAGTGAGGGATGCTGGGATGCTGTGTCTGCAGCAGCTGGGGTTTGGGATGCAGGGATTTGGGGATGCTGGGATTTGGGGACTGAAGGGATTTTGGGATGCTGGGATTTGTGATGCTGTGTCTGCAGCAGCTGGGATTTGGGGATGCAGGCACTTTGGGATGCTGTGTCTGCAGCAGGTGAGGTTTGGGGATGCAGGGATTTTGGGGTGCAGGAATTTGGGGTGCAGGGATTTTGGGATGCTGGAGTTTTGGGATACCATGTCTACAGCAACTGGGGTTTGGGATGCAGGGATTTGGGGATGCTGGGATTTGGGGATGCTGTGCCTACAGCAGCTGGTGTTTGGAATGCTGGGGTTTGGGATGCAGGGATTTTGACACGCAGGGATTTGGGGATGCAGGGATTTGGGGATGCTGAGTTGGTGGGATGCAGGGATTTTGGGATTCTGAGATTTGGGGATGCAGGGATTTGGGGATGCTGGGATTTGAGGATGCCATGCTCCAGAGTCCTTCACCTGCAGCCAAACCCGGGGGTGGCTGAAATCAGCTCAGTTTATAGCCGTGGGTGTTGTTTTAGGGTTTTTTTTTGTGTGTGTGAGTTGATTCCCAGGCTTGTCCCTGGCAGTTGTGTGGGGAGTGAGCAGGGAAGCCTCTGTTGGTCTGACAATTCACTCCTGGAGCTCAGCCGGAGCCTGGAGCAGAGCTCCAGCTCGATCCCACCTGTTCCCAATGGCATCAGAGCTCCCGGGGATGGTCCCTGGCACCTCCCTCCTGCAGAGCCCAAGAGCTGCTGCTGCAGGCACAGGTCGCTCCTGCAGCAGCCGTTTGCACTGAAAACCATAATTCCATGGAATTCTGGAAAAGCCCTCTCCATTTCACCCCAGTGCCGTGGGCAGGGACACCTTCTACCACAGGCTGCTCCAAGCTCCATCCAACCCTGGCCTTGAGCCCGTCCAGGGCCGGGGCAGCCACCTCCTCCCTGGACCTGAAGGAGAACATCCGTATGGATCTAGTCCATAAATGTATTTGATGGATCCTTGTGACAAGAGCTCAAAGCCTTCAGTGCTCCCACTGGCAGAAGGATTTGGTCGCTTCCCTGCTTGGTTCCTGCAGGTCAGGGCCAGGTGCTTTGGGGTGCTTTGGGGTGCTTTGGGGTGCTTTGGGTGGCTCGGGGTCAGTGGCCCGCCCTGGCGGGCGAGCAGGGCAGGCTGTCCCTGCGGCGGCGCGCTGGCGTGAGCTGGGCACAGCGGTTCTCCCGGAGCAGCTGCTCCTGCTGGTCCTGCAGCCGGACCCTGGCGTCCCTGAGGAGCTGGCAGTGCTGGAGGAGCCCCAGCAGCTCGTGGCGCAGGAGCCTGTTCTCGGCCTTCACCTGCTCCACGTGCTGGATCAGAGCCTGCAGCGCCACCTCCTCCGCCCCCCAGGTGAGCTGCTGCATCCTCTGCTGGAACTCCTGCTCGCACTCGGCCTTCTCCTGCAGGAACCTGCTCCTGACGGCGTGGGTCTCCTCGGCACAGCGGATCCTGGTCACCCGCAGCTCCTTCTCCAGCGCCTTCACCCTCTGCTCCGCCTGCACCTTCTGCTCCTTGCAGGGCTCCAGCTGCTCCAGCTCCGTGTCCAGGCGCGAGGCCTCGGCCTCCGTGTCCTGCAGGGCGCTCCGCACCTCCTGCTCCTTGCCGGCGTAGCGCGGCACCAGCTCCTCCTTCTGCGCCTGGATCCGGGCCAGATCTCGGCAGTTCTGCTCGTTCAGGGTGATGACCATGCCCGGCGGGTCCTGGCTGAGCTTTGCTCCGCAGCTCAGGTAAGACTGGCTCTGCTCCTGGATGCCCTGGGCTTCCTTCTCCAGGTGTTTGCTGCCCTGCAGGAGCTGCTCCGCCCTTCCCAGGTAGGTGTCCAGGTGCTGTGTGAGGATCCTGCATTCTCCCTGCAGGTACAGCTTCCTCTCCCGAACAGGGTCCTCTGTGTCGCTGCTTTCTTGGGGTGCCTCTTCATCCTTGCTCTTCTTTGTTTTGGATGCCATATCCCAATCAAACTGAAAAACTGAAACAGAAGAAAAAACACCAGCTCAGAGAGAAGGTTTTTGCCCCAGTACTGCCCTTGAGTTTCCAACTGGTTCCTCCAGCAGCTCGAATGTTTGACCCAAAACTGTTTGGTGCCATTCCTGGATTTGCATTTCCCATCCCGATTTGCCTCAGGAGAGAAACAAAAACGCACATTTTTAAATATTACTCTTTTTTGCCACATAGTGTTGGGATATTCCTGCAGTTTGGAGGAAAAGTGCAATTCTGCCCCATTCCTCCCTCACTGATTCCAGTGCTTAAAGAGGCAGCTGCATCCCAAACCGGTACCTCCCGTCCAAAACCAGTATCTCACATCCCAATTTCAGGAGATTCTATTTAAAAAAAAATATTTTTCAGCATTAATTTAATGACATTCAGGTTTTTAAACACTTTCTAAGCATTAATTTCAGGATTGGCTGAATTTCTGAACTATTTATTCCAGTGTAGAATGCTGGAATTCAGGATTTAAGCTGGAGTCTGACAAGTCTAATGGTTTTAGCGAATATTTGTAATTACAAATTCTCTCATTTCCTAATACAACTCATGCAAATTCCTAAGGAAAAAAAACCGCAAAGTTCCAGAAGATGGGTGAAAACCAGAATGAATCCAGCAAAATCCCAGCCCAGGCTGCAGTGATGTAGGGAATTTTGGGGGGTTGGTGCAGGGGATGTGTGAGCGTCAGAGAATTCCCACATCCCCATGGGAAAAGGACAAGGTTGGGATTATAAAATGTGGTAATTTAGGGCACTGACCTCCCCTGCTGCCAGGTTTTCCCGGGTCCCACGGCTCCCAGCTTGCTGCTGGCTGGCTCTGTGTGTTTGAGCCGTGTCCATGGAGACGAGCTGAGGTCACAGGGGAGGGCTGCAGGGGGGCCCTGCAGGGGGATCCCACCCAGCCGGGCTCCACAGTGGGGTTTGATCCCCAGGGATGATCCAGGGGGATCCCACCGAGCCGGGCTCCACTGTGGGGTTTGATCCCCAGGGAAGATCCAGGGGGATCCCACCCAGCCGGGTGCCACAGAGGGGTTTGATCCCCAGGGAAGCTGCAGGGGGATCCCACCCAGCCGGGTGCCACAGAGGGGTTTGATCCCCAGGGAAGCTGCAGGGGGATCCCACCCAGCCGGGTGCCACAGAGGGGTTTGATCCCCAGGGAAGCTGCAGGGGGATCCCACCCAGCCGGGTGCCACAGAGGGGTTTGATCCCCAGGGAAGCTGCAGGGGGATCCCACCCAGCCGGGTGCCACAGAGGGGTTTGATCCCCAGGGAAGCTGCAGGGGGATCCCACCCAGCCGGGTGCCACAGAGGGGTTTGATCCCCAGGGAAGCTGCAGGGGGATCCCACCCAGCCGGGTGCCACAGAGGGGTTTGATCCCCAGGGAAGCTCCAGGGGGATCCCATCCCCAGCCAGGTTCCACAGTGGGGGCTGATCCCCACGGAAGCTCCAGGGGGATCCCATCCCCAGCCAGGTTCCATGGTGGGGTTTGATCCCCAGGGAAGCTCCAGGGGGATCCCATCCCCAGCCAGGTTCCGCAGTGGGGTTTGATCCCCAGGGAAGCTCCAGGGGGATCCCATCCCCAGCCAGGTTCCGCAGTGGGGTGTGGGAGATGGAGCAGGAGAGAGAGGGAAAGGGTCAGTGACTTCCTCCTCACCTGCCTGGGTGTCCCAGGGCTCCTTCCTCTTCCTCACACCCTCCTCCTCCATCCGGCCAAGGCTTGGGAATGAGAAGTCCTGGTCTGGGGGAAAATACAGTGTATGAGCACATTGGGTTAGGGGGTTCCTGCTGCCTTAGTCCATCTCTAGAATGGACTAAGGGCATCTGCTGCCCATAAAAACCTCCAAAATACCAAGATTCAGTCCCCCAAAATACACAAATGACCAAGATGCAGCAAAAACAACCAACCCTGGGTTTCCCCTCTCTGGTGTCTCCACTCTGGGCTCCTGGAGGCCCCCCTGTCTGGGTTGCTGTGGGTGAGGTCTGTATTGGTGTTCCCCTCTCTGGGCTGCTGGGGCTCCTGGCAATCCCGCAGGTTCCCCTTCTCTGGGCTCACCAGTCTGGCACCAGAGGCATCCCAGGGGTCAGCACTGTGCGGGGTCCCTGTTTCAGGGTCCTGGGGTATCCATGGGTCCCCCCTGTCCATGCTCCCAACACGTCCAGGCTCCTGGAGCACCCCCAGCCCTGGCATTGCCCGTTTCTGCTCCCCCAGTGCCGGTTTCCCTCCAGCCCTGCCGGTCCCGGGCTGACTGAATCCCTGGCAAACTCTGCCAGCAGCACCCCAGAGCCCTTCCCAGATTTCCAGCCACTGTCCCAAGCCTGGAGCCTTCCAGGGGTTGTTGTGAGCCCAGGGCAGGAGGCAGCGCTCGGCCAGGCTGACCCTCACCCACTGAGCTGGGCCCCTGGATCCCACACATCCCAGGGATCCCACAGATCCTATGAATCCCACTGATCCCACGGATCCCATGGACCCCACAGATCCCACAGATTCCAGGGATCCCACTGATCCCATGGATCCCACTGATCCCATGGACACCATGGATTCCAGTGATCCCAGGGATCCCACAGATCCTGTGAATCCCACTGATCCCACTGATCCCATGGATCCCACAGATCCCATGGATCCCATGGATTCCAGTGATCCCAGGGATCCCACGGACCCCACAAATCCCAGGGATCCCATGGATTCCACCTACCCCAGGGATCCCACAGATCCCAGGGATCCCATGGACCCCACAGATCCCACAAATCCCATGGACATAACAGATCCCACAGACCCCACAGACCCCACAGACCCCACAGATCCCATGGACCCCACAGATCCCACGGATCCCACAGATCCCAGGAATCCCACAGATCAAGGTCCCTCAGCTGGGTCTCCAAACCTTCAGCTTCTCCTGGGATGCCCGCTCCAGGGCAGCGTGCTGGACTGAGTTTAGCAGGCTTTATGGAATTCATGTACCTGGAACAGTTAAGGATTATTTCATTATTTATTGTTTTATTTCTTTGAAAACCCGGGGAATTGGATGCGTGGAAAGGTGGATGTTGAAATAAAAAGAAGCTGTCTCAACTTTCATAGAGAAGGTAGCAAAAAATCTGCAGGAATCAAGAGGAGTTTTGTTGTAACAAGAGGTGGGAAATGGGGAAATTAAGCTAAAAGAGGTAGGGGAAAAAAAGGACGGAAGAAGCAGGCAGAATGTGGCAAAAAGCTGAGATGGATTTCTCATTCCACATCACCAGGGGATCTCAGGATGGTGCTGGGGTGGAGGGAGTTTAAAGCTCACCTCGTTCTACTCTGTGCCATGGCAGGGACAATTCCTACTGTCCCAGGCTGCTCCAAGCTCATCCAGCCTGGCCTTGGGCACTGCCAGGGCTCCAGGGGCAGCCACAGCTGCTCTGGGCACTCTGTGCCAGGGCTGCCCACCCTGCCAGGGAACAATTCCTGCCCGAATCCCACCCATCCCTGCCCTCTGGCAGTGGGAAACCATTCCCCTTGTGCTGTCACTGCAGGCCTGGCTCCAAAGTCACCAGAGCAGGATCAGGTGGAGAAAAATGGAAAGGAAATTCATGGATTGAGTAAGAACCGTTTTCATAATTGGAAAGAAAAGTATGGGAAGGGAGGAAAAAAACCCAAAAAGAGAAGAAAATCCCCAGTGTGCCCCTCCCTCCCCAGGCCACAAAGCCCACTGATACCCCACCATGGCTCAGGGAGAGGGTCCAGGGCTTGTCCAGTGGCCACAGGGCCTGTCCAGTGTCCAGAGCTTGGACAGTGTCCCCCTGTGGGGCTCTCTGTGTCCCCAGCCAGTTCTGGTGACACCAGTGGCTCCATCCCTGTCCTCACCAGTGCCTCACCAGGCCCCCCAGTTCCTCACCAGTGCCTGTCAGTTCCCACCAGTCCTTCACCAGTTCCTCACCAGTCCCTCACCAGTTCCCCACCAGTCCCTCACCAGTTCCCCACCAGTTTCCCACCAGTCCTTCACCAGTTCCCCACCAGTCCCTCACCAGTTCCCCACCAGTTTCCCACCAGTTCCCCACCAGTTCCTCACCAGTCCCTCACCAGTCCCTCACCAGTTCCCCACCAGTCCCTCACCAGTTCCCCACCAGTTCCCCACCAGTTTCCCACCAGTCCCTCACCAGTCCCTCACCAGTTCCTCACCAGTTCCTCACCAGTCCCTCACCAGTTCCCCATCAGTTTCCCACCAGTTCCCCACCAGTTCCTCACCAGTCCCTCACCAGTCCCTCACCAGTTCCCCACCAGTCCCTCACCAGTTCCCCACCAGTTCCCCACCAGTTCCCCACCGGTTCCCCACCGGCTCCCCCCAGTTCCCCAGGCTCTGGTGTCCCTCTCTCGGCCACGTTCTGCTCCCTGCAGGATCCTTTGTGGCTCTGCACTCTGAGGAATGCAGTGCCTTTCCTGGCCCGGGTTGGTGTCCCCGGTGTCCCCGGTGTTCCCGGTGTCCCAGCTCTGCTCAGGGTCACAGGCTGTGGAGAGCTGTCACAGCCGGACTGTGAGGAAGGAGGAGCTGATCCCTGGCAGATGCATGAGAAGTGAGGTAAGCGAGAGCAGGAGCTGAGAGCTGTGTCTGCACTGGAGCTGGTCTGAGGGACGGCTGGGACGAGAGACAGAGCAGGGACAAGGTTCAGTGGGGAGGAACCGCACGGGAAAGATGAAGAGTGGCAAAGCAACCAGGAGACGGTGAAAGCCGTGGGGATGAACAGGGAGGACTGCGGGCCCTGAGACAGCTCAGAGGCAAGGATTCTGTGAAAAACGCCAGTCACTTGCTTTTAAAATTTTCAAAGTTTAATAGCAATAAAATGGTTATAAAAATAGTAATATAATTAGAGTAATAAAAATTTGAGCAATTGTGGTTAGGACAATACAAGACAATAAAAACAAAGAATAATATAATACACATTTTTTCACAGATTCCCTTCACATTCTGGATTTTGTCAGGAGGCAGTGCCAGGCGCTGTGTCCCAGAGTGGACACACGGCTGTGACCGGCCTGCAGCGCCCGGCGCCGGGGAAGGGACGTGGTGACCACTCGCTGCGGCCTGGGGCCAGAGCCGGTGTGGCCAGAGCCAATGGGGCCGGTGTGGCCAGAGCCAGTGTGACCAGTGTGGTCAGAGCCGGTGTGGCCAGAGCCAGTGCGACCAGCGTGGCCAGAGCCAGTGTGACCAGAGCCAGTGTGGCCGGAGCCAAAGGGGCCGGGGTGGCCAGAGCCAGTGCGACCAGCGTGGCCAGAGCCAGTGTGACCAGAGCCAGTGTGGCCGGAGCCAAAGGGGCCGGGGTGGCCAGAGCCAGTGCGACCAGCGTGGCCAGAGCCAGTGTGACCAGAGCCAGTGTGGCCGGAGCCAAAGGGGCCGGGGTGGCCAGAGCCAGTGCGACCAGCGTGGCCAGAGCCAGTGTGACCAGAGCCAGTGTGGCCGGAGCCAAAGGGGCCGGGGTGGCCAGAGCCAGTGCGACCAGCGTGGCCAGAGCCAGTGTGACCAGAGCCAGTGTGGCCGGAGCCAAAGGGGCCGGGGTGGCCAGAGCCAGTGCGACCAGCGTGGCCAGAGCCAGTGTGACCAGAGCCAGTGTGGCCGGAGCCAAAGGGGCCGGGGTGGCCAGAGCCAGTGCGACCAGCGTGGCCAGAGCCAGTGTGACCAGAGCCAGTGTGGCCGGAGCCAAAGGGGCCGGGGTGGCCAGAGCCAGTGCGACCAGCGTGGCCAGAGCCAGTGTGACCAGAGCCAGTGTGGCCGGAGCCAAAGGGGCCGGGGTGGCCAGAGCCAGTGCGACCAGCGTGGCCAGAGCCAGTGTGACCAGAGCCAGTGTGGCCGGAGCCAAAGGGGCCGGGGTGGCCAGAGCCAGTGCGACCAGCGTGGCCAGAGCCAGTGTGACCAGAGCCAGTGTGGCCGGAGCCAAAGGGGCCGGGGTGGCCAGAGCCAGTGCGACCAGCGTGGCCAGAGCCAGTGTGACCAGAGCCAGTGTGGCCGGAGCCAAAGGGGCCGGGGTGGCCAGAGCCAGTGCGACCAGCGTGGCCAGAGCCAGTGTGACCAGAGCCAGTGTGGCCGGAGCCAAAGGGGCCGGGGTGGCCAGAGCCAGTGCGACCAGCGTGGCCAGAGCCAGTGTGACCAGAGCCAGTGTGGCCGGAGCCAAAGGGGCCGGGGTGGCCAGAGCCAGTGCGACCAGCGTGGCCAGAGCCAGTGTGACCAGAGCCAGTGTGGCCGGAGCCAAAGGGGCCGGGGTGGCCAGAGCCAGTGCGACCAGCGTGGCCAGAGCCAGTGTGACCAGAGCCAGTGTGGCCGGAGCCAAAGGGGCCGGGGTGGCCAGAGCCAGTGCGACCAGCGTGGCCAGAGCCAGTGTGACCAGAGCCAGTGTGGCCGGAGCCAAAGGGGCCGGTGTGGCCAGAGCCAGTGTGACCAGTGTGGCCAGAGCCAGTGTGGCCAGTGTCAATGTGGCCAGAGCCAGTGTGACCAGAGCCAATGGGGCCGGCACGGCCAGAGCGGGTGGGGCCAGAGCCAATGGGGCCGGTGTGGCTGGTGTGGCCAGAGCCGGTGTGACCAGAGCCGGTGTGGCCAGCCCCAGGTCCCGCCCAGGCCCAGCGCCGCCGGTGCTGCGGGGCGGAGCCGACTCTGTTTCCCAGGACTCCATTTCCCATTCCGCCGGACTCCATTCCCCAGGATTCCATTCCCCAGGACTCCATTTCCCGTTTCCCGTGACTCCATTTCCCAGCGTTCCGTTTCCCAGGACTCCATTTCCCGTTCCTAGGACTCCATTTCCCGTTTCCCGGGACTCCATTCCCCAGGATTCCGTTTCCCAGGACTCCATTTCCCGTTCCCAGGACTCCGTTTCCCAGGCGCACCCGCGGAGGGCGGCGCGGCCCGGGAGCGGCCGGGAGCGGCTGCAGGCCAGGGCGGAGGAGCGGAGCGGAGCGGGCCCCGCCGAGCCCTCCCCGTGCTCCGGGGCCGGCACCGAGCGCCTGGGCCCGGGGCTCCGTGCGGCCAGCCCGGCTGGGGAGGCGCCCCTCCGCTGGGAGCGGCCCCGGGCCGCCGGCCGGCGGGATAAAGGGCTCCCCTGCCCGCCGCGGGGATGCTTTACCCGGGTCTTCAGCCCTGTGACAGTCGCAGCCGCTGCCAGGCAAAGCGCAGCGTGAATTAAAAAACTCTGGTCTAGGCAGTAAGGCGCAAAAAGCGTCATGTGAGTTAATGGAAAGCGGTAGAAATGCTTTATGGTTATGATTATAGGGCTACAGAGGTGCTCCAAGAGCTGGAGCATCTCTGCCATGCACACAGGCTGGGGGTGTTTGGCCTCAAAAAGAGGAGCTCTGGGGAGACCTTGGAGCCCCTTGCAGTGCCTGAAGGGGCTCCAGGAGAGATGGAATGGGACTTGGGACAAGGGGAAATGGTTTCCTTCTGCCAGAGGGCAAGGTTAAAGGCGTTATTGGGAAAAAATTATTTCCTGAAGGGTGGTGAGGCCCTGGCACAGGCTAGCCAGAGCAGCTGTGGTTGCCCCATCTCTGGCAGTGTCCAAGGCCAGGCTGGAAAGGGCTTGGAGCAGCCTGGGACAGTGGAAGGTGGCCAGAGACACCTGTCCATATGCACTTCCCCATCTGGAAGGAGGTTGGGACTGTGTGGTCTTTAAGATCCCTTCCATCCCAACCCATTCCATGATCTGGGGCTGCAGCCTGCACTTGCAGCTTCTGCTGCTGTTCTGTTCAGCACAGAGCTCTGCCCACAGGAGCACCAGGATGAGCTCCCCGTGTGCTGCTCCGTGCCACCGTGGTCCCTGCAGGGGCACAGAGTGGAGATCTGCCCTGCTGCCAGCTTGGCCAGCATCTCGTGCCTCCCCAGGGTTTGCTTTGCAGGGCAGGGTGTTTGGACAGGGGAGCTCTCATGGCTGGCTCCTGGAGTGCCATCCAGCAGGAATCCAAGCTGTGGTGTTCACATTCTGCCTGGGATGCTGGAGTTGGGAATTTGAACCTGCCTCTTGGGAAGGAAAAGGTCTTGAGGCAGTAACTGGGCTGTGGGATACTCCAGAGGAAGTTTTATTGTGTATCCCCTTTGGAAACTGTGATTTTTAAAAGTTATTGAAGTTCTGCCTATGCCAGAGAGAGAAGGTGTTTGAGTGCCGTGTGTTTGGAGAGATGCTCTTCAGGGAATACTGGCTGAGTTGTGTGTTTATTAAAAAAATAAGGAGGTAGGTCATTAGCTTTCAAGGTTTTTGTTGAACTCTGACAGGTTATGGATTTTGCCATCAGATCTAGATAAAATAAACCCATACAAAGCAGAAACTCAGTTTTGATTCAGGCCAGAGTAGTTTGGTTCAGTTTTGTTAAAACATACAAACACACAGTTGGTGCATCCACACCTGCCACACTCACCTCTTGTGTGGAAGCAGCAGTTCCTGCTCTGGTGTTTTTGGGGTCTGTTTATCTTTCCTGCTGGTCTCTTCCTGGTGAGCTGGGCTGCCTGCGGGATTCACTGTGAGGTTGTTCAGGTGCGGAGACACCAGTGAGAGACTCTGAGCTCTTCTCTCAGGTAGCTCAGCATCTTGTCGTACTTTAGGCAGGGAGATTTGGAAGATGTGTGTTGTGGGCAGGCTGGGACTGGGACTGGGTGTAAGTCTTGTCTGCAGAGGAGGTGATTGTGACACACCCACGGAGGAGAACCTGCTGGTCCCTGTGCTCTCAGCTCTGTGTACCCTGCTGAGCAGTCACAGCCTGGCCTCGTGCTGCACTGGACCCCTGGAACTGGGACAGACTGGGGTTTGTGAGCTTGGAAGAGCATCTTTGGGGTTATAAATGCAAATTTTATATTGACTTTTTGCTTAGCCTGTAATCGTGTAGGTGCAGTCCTGCCTGTGATGGCAGGTGCTGTGTGCCTGCCCTCAATGCCCTCCTGAGCCACCCAAAGAGCCTCAGTGCCACAGAGCTGTGGCATCTCTTCAGCTTGGAGCATCAGAGCTCCTTCCATGGCCTGTCCCGGGCTCGCAGGCTCCTCTCTGGCCTGTCAGTTCCCCTTCTGGAGCCTTCTGGCAAAGAACTATTAGAGGAACAGCTGGAACAGAGCAGTGAGATGCTGGTCCCCTGGTCTCAGGAGAGGGACAGAGGATGCGGACCAGCAAAAGGTGTGCCAGACCCAGTGTATAACAGCTGTGCACGAGGGAGGCAAATGCTTTCAGGGTGTCTCCATCTGTCTGGGGAAGGTGGTGAAACATGGAGCCATTCCCCAAGGCATTCCCCATCCCATGGCAGGGGCCTGGAGGGTGAATGATGGCCCAGAGGAGTGGGCAGGGAGCAACTGCTGCTGCTGCTGCTCACAGGAAAGCACTGAGTGAAACCAAAGAGGGCTCAGTTCAGAGCTAATGAAATAGTTTTTCATGCAAAATGTAGTTTAACTGAGCTGTGGAGCCACTTGGCACATGACATAACAGTGCTGTGGGTTAGCATGAGCTCAGGAGAGAGCTGGAGCAGTTCAGGAAGGAGAAAACAACCAAAAATGAGGATCTGCAGGACACCATTGTGTGTTTGCACTCCCTCCTGGGAGAGGCTTGGGGGGAGTTTGGCTTTGGGCTTGCTGTACTCACACTCTTCCTTCCCAGCCCCTGTCTGGAGCTGCCCAGGGCTTTCTCTGGCCATGCTGGGTGCCAGTTCATCCCCAGCCAGACCTGAGTGCCCTCACAGGGCAGGTGAGCATCAGGTGCCTCTGAAGGGAGACAAGCAGAGCAGCCCTGAATGCTGCTGCTCCTGAGAGCAGCCAGGGAGTTTGGGGATGGCAGAGGTGCTGAGCCTTGGAGCCACACTGGGCAGAGAGAGCACAATCCCCACTGTCCCTCTCCTTCCCAGCCCCTCCAGGTTCCCTGTGCCTGGTGCCATGGCTGGCCCAGAGGCACGTGAGGAGGAGGAGGAGGAGATCTGCAGGTGGTGGAACAAGGAAGCAGGTTTGATCCACCTTAGGTGTGACCCAGTGTGTGTCCTGAAGGTTCCCCGAGCTGTGCCAAGGTGCCTTTGGTCCCAGGCACACAGGTCACTGCAGGAAGGGCGTTTTTTGAGGATATTCCTGTTGGTAGGGACAGACACCTAAGGCAGGAGTAGGAGTCTGTGTACTATGAGGTGAATATGGTGATGAAAATTGAAATTAAGCAATAAGCTGCCCTTCCACCAGGAGGAGGGAAGGTGGGAGCACTGGGTTTAGGCACACGCTGTCCCTGAAGGATGGTGAAAGCTCTTTGACTGGGTCAGGGGGATGTTTCCCAGGTGAGGAGCCCTTCATGGAAACAAGGCTTTTTTGGGAAAGAGACCCTGGCAGAAGGGTTTGTGCTTATCATGAAGGAAGGTGGAGAAAGGGCAGCGTACTTGTTTCACAGGAGGGGATGCACATGCCCATTCCCTTTGAAGGACACAGGGATGTGCCTGTGGGATCTGTCAGAAAAGTGGGAATGAGAAAGCACCCAGAGCCCTGGGCAGCAAGGTTGTGTTTGAGGGCTCAGGCAGGGCTTTTAGGGAAAGACTTCCCTGTGGAGGTGATTTTTGAGGTGAAGGGATTGGAGGGGTGGCTTTTGGGAAGGTCATCAGCTCTCTTGAAAATCCCTGAGTTTATGTGGTTTATATGAGTTTATGTGGTTCCTCTTCTGAGGGGTTTCTTAGCCAGCACCAGCTGGGTGTTTCAGACAGGCTTTTCTGTGTCCTTATTTCACCTGTTTCAGAAACATGGGCTCTCCTGCGCTTTCTGTGGCACCGTTTTCCTAGCAGGATTTCCAGTGCCCTTTGTGCTGCTTCTGTGCTCCAGATCCAATGGGATGCTCTGCCCCTCTCCTGGGATTTCTGAGCGACACTGCTGTGCCTTCCTTGCTTCTCCCTTCCCAGCTGCAGGACTCAGCCTCTGTTTCTCTCCATCCTGCAGTGCCAGGTCCTCTTCTGGCTGCTCTTGCTTCTTTGCCACCTGTCCCTTGTGGAAGCTTGCCTGGTTTGAGCCTAAATTTCCCCTCAGGGTGGCTGTGCTTGGGCAGTTTGAAGGGATGGATTAAATCTGTGTAGGAACATCTGCTGCCCCATTGCGGTGATTTGTTACCAGGGCGATACCACACGATTTAATGGAAAATGATAAATTCCCTTTGATATGTTGCCTGTGCTTTCCACAAGAGTGTCTGAATTCCAGAGGTGGAAAAGACTGGATCTGTGCTGACTTCTGCTGTGCCCATCTTGCAGAGAGTGGTGGCTGCAGATCTCTGCAGGAGCAGGGTGGAGAGCAGTTTTGGTGGTGAGTGTTTTGGAAGTACAGCTGGCTAAATCACTGTGTTGGAGCTGTGTAACACCTCAGTCATGCAGGCCACTCCTGAGCACTTGAGAAGCACAGGTCTCACTCACCAGGAAGGAATGAACACATTCCATGGAATTTGGAGCACTTGGAGGTGGCAAACAAGCCGGTCACAACCCAGAAGGATCCAGAGACTCTTGGTGTGCTTTTGGAGGAGTGCTCCAGTTTGGAGTATGGGGAGGCAAAAGGGAGGTTGGAGGAAGGCTGGGTGAGCAGAGCTGGTAGGGCCTGGTGTAGGAGGACAAGAGGGTGGAGCTGAGTAGGAACTGAAATCCTGAACAAGTCTGAGCAGAGGGAGGAGACCTCGGAGCTCTGGTGTGTCAGCATGAGTGTGCCCAGGGACAGGCTGCTGGACACCTCCCGGGGGAGTGCTGGGCTGGAAGTGTCAGAGGCTGTGGGCTGTGCACAGGGGGACCCCCAGGGCTGGCTGTGGCCCCAAGGGCTTTAGCAGTGGTGGTGCTGAAGAGGGAAGCCCCAGGCATTTCTAATGTAGGGGCTGCAGTTCCTCACTGCAGCTCCCATGATGAGCTGAGCCCAGTGCAGAAAACACTCTTCTCACTGCCCAGCTGGTACCCACTTGCACTGGAAACTGTGGGAGACACTGGCGCACTGGGGAGAGGAGCCCGTTTCTGTCCAGGGCAGGTCCTGCCCTGTTTGGGCTTGTTGCTGTTTGCATCATGGCAAGGCCCTTTGAAACTGGCTGGGTTTCAGCAGTTCCTCCTGTTTGGCTGCCATGGCCTGGGGTGAGAGCATCCCTGTGCTGTGTCCAGAGCCAGGATCCTGCTGGGAGCCAGGATCCCACCAGGAATCAGGATCCCACTGCACCCAGGAGCCAGGATCCCACCGAGAGCTAGGATCCCACCAGGAATCAGGATCCCACTGCACCTGGGAGCCAGGATCCCACCAGGAGCTAGGATCCCGCCAGGATCCCACTGCACCTGGGAGCCAGGATCCCACTGGGAGCTGGGATATGCTGGGAGCCAGGATCTCACTGGAAGCTGGGATCCCACTGGGAATCAGGATCCCACTGTGAGCCAGGATCCCACCAGGAGCTGGGATACACCGGGAGCCAGGATCCCACTGCACCCGGGAGCTGGGATCCCACTGGGAATCAGGATCCCACTGCACCCAGGAGAAGCTCGAGGCCATGCTTGCCACTCTCCCAAAGTAAAAAGGGGCCTCGCAAAGCTAATTAAGAGCAGCTTTTAATTTCCTGGCATGTGAAGGCTGTAAGGAGGATCTTGGGGTTTATTTTCTTCCATGGAAGAGTAAAGCTTCTCCTTCTAATCTCTCTGTATTAATAGCCCTTCCCTGAGAAAGTCAGGGAGCCAGGAATGCTCCGTGGCTCACTGTGTGGAGCCAGCCTTGGATCTGCCAAGGCTTGATGTGGGGTGGGCACCTCCCCTTGCTCTGGATGTGGCTCTTTCCATCCCAGGCTGTGTCAGAGCTGCAGCTGCATTTGTTTAACAAAACCAGCCAACAAACTGGTTTCACTTGCTGGTTGTGAGACTCGTGCATGGAGCCAGCACAGCTCTCCGTGCTTTGCAGGAGCTCAGGAGCCCTGCGGGTTGCTGGGACAGCTGGATGTGTGTTTGTCTCTCCAAAAGCCGTGTATTCTGCACTGCTGCTGCCCAGAAGGTGGAATAAGTGCAGGCCATCTCCCCTGCACCCTCCCCTGGTGACAGCAGAGGTGTAGGATCTGTGCTGGTGTGACAACACCCAAACACAGGCTCAGTCATGGATGAAATAGCTGATAAAACTCTTGGACGTGCAATTCTTGGATATAGAAACAGGGAACAGGGAAGAGGCACACAGGTGGATTTTATGCTTGAGGTGTGTGAAAGGGAAGTGTCTGTTAACATTGAGTTCTCTGAGGTGTGTTCAGCTCTGTGGGAGAGGTGAGGGTGTGCTGCCAGCCTGTGTCTCCTCACCAGCTCAGGCCTTGGAGGAGGTTCAGGTGCATGGAATGGCAGATGCAGGGGCAGCTGGGCAGTAGAGAGTTTTAGTGGAGTAAAAAGTTGATGAAAATTCATATGGCCATGGTTGGAATGGCTCTGTTTCTCACCAGCCCTTCCTTGGCACTGGTTTGGTACCTGCAGGGAGGTCAGAGGTGGAAGCACCTGCTCAGTCTTTCCCGGGTTGTTATAAACCTCTCTGTAGGTCTCTGCTGGGTGATTTAACACCTGCCCCGTGTGTGTTGCTGCCAGCTGGGTTTGGTGTGCCCCTCTGGGGTTCCTGCTGCTCTTGGGGGGTTTGCCTGTGTCAGGTCCCCAGCTGCTGTTCCCAGGGCTGTCTCTGAAGCCTGGATGTGGCACAGAGGCCCTGCCTGCTCCTCCCAGGTGTCTCGGGTTCCCTTTGGCTGCTGCTGAGTATCTGCCAGGGAGAATTAGTTCATTGGTGGCTGGAGGTAGAGGCAGGGCTGGGTTAACCTCTTCAGCTCTCCTCTGACCTGTTCTGTGTGTTTCCTGCATTTTGGGGCCCTCTTTCGGCATCTCCCTGGCAGGAGCTTGGCGAAGGCAGAGGTGGGAGCGTGGTGGGTGGAAGGGATGCTGTGTGCTGAGCAGGAAGATGTGGCATCACAGCACCTCTGTGGGCTCTGGCTCCTCATTCCATTCCTGGTTCAGGGCATTTACTGGCGTATGTCTGAGCTGTTCCCTGGGAGCTGCTCCAGCACCTTCTTCGTTGTCCTCTTCCTGCTCAGGGGAGGTGTTTGGGTACACTTAACTCTTCCTCAAGACTTCTCCAGTCCCCCAGATGTGCTTTCCTGCATCCCAAGGGTACAGGCTGCCAGTGAGTCCCCCACTTTGCACCAGTTCCTGGGCTTGGTCTCATTGCTTTGTCTTGGATTCCTAGTTTCAGGGTTACGCCTGGTTTGTTGGGTTTTTTCGTTGTTTTATGGTGCCTCACTGTACTGGAAATGTATCTGTTGGATAAACCTGCTTTTGCTTTCTGCCTCTGGAAAACATAATCTGATTGGAAACAATTGCAACAGGTTATTGTATAATACAACTTTCAGCATTTTCCCCTTTGCTAATAGCTGTGGCATTACAGATCAGTCAATTACTTTTTGTAATTGCAAGTTGACCCTTCTTTGCTGAGAGGATGGTGTAGAAGTAGATGGTGTCCCTTGGCTGAATGGGAGGAGGTGATGCCTGAGGTGCAGATGTGCCAGGGAGGGGCCTGGCTGGGAAGACCTAAATGCTCAGGCAAACCAGAAAGGGGCAGAGGTGCTTGGGCAGTACCTGGGGTGTGCTGGGTTTGGCTGCTTCACCCGCACCCAGGATGCTTTCTCTGAAATGATCTCCACAGCTCTCTCCAGATTAATGATTTGCAGTAGTCACAGAGTCATTGAGGCTGGAAAAGACCTTCAAGATGGAGTCCTACCTTTGACTGAACACCGTTTCGTCAACTAAACTGCAGCACTCAGTGCTGTGATTATTTCATATATTCCAGTATTTCGATGGAAGGTGCCCCTGGATGCCCTGTGCCTGCCACAGGCAGTTCTGCTCCTTCCCTTCTTGCCCCATCCCACTGCACAGACCAAGGTGGAGGCTGTGAGTGCTGGCGTTGTGCTCAGGGCCCCTCTTCACACAGTCTGCTGCTGCCTTGTGTGGAAGATCAGCATGGGAGCATCGATCACTTCCCAGTCCTCGAAGCAGCGGGATGCTAATTGTGGTGTCTGGATTTAATTCTGGCTCGGGACTGCCCTTCTGGGGTTGGTTTGTTGTTTCACCTGGAGCCGGGGCTGCTCCCTGCTCCTGGCTCTGTGCTGTGTGCCCAGCAGCTGCTGCCCTGGCCCCTCTGAAGGGGACAGCATTCCTCAGCCTGCTGCAGTGCCTGAGCAGCAGCAGCTGCCGAGGTTTGGCTCCGAGACAGCTTGCTTTGTCTTTGCTGGAATGTATTCCCAGCCCTTGAGTACTTTTAGATATTCGCTGTGCATTCCTCAGGGCCCGATACGGGGTTAAATAGTCGGAAATCCGCCGGGCTGGAGGGGAGGGCTGTGTGGGGCTGGCAGGGAGCGGCCTGCTGGGGCTGCCCTGCTCCTCCTGCTGCCTCCAGTGTGGGCAGGACCATGGGGGGCCACTCCTGTGGGTGCCCCCAGTGCCCCTGCCTGCCTCGCCAGCCCCTCCGTGCCTCTCCTGCTGCGGGCACACAAGGAGTGTCCTCTCTGTCCTCTCCTCTGTGCCCTCTGCCATGCCCCTGACTGCAGAGCTGAGCGTGGCTGGCATGTCAGCAGTGTGTCTTGGGGACTCTCTGAATTGCCACCTTTCAGGTGTTGGTGGCCATGTGCCTGCAGCCAGAGTTCACTGGCCTGGAGCTGATTCAGGATCTGGCTATAAATACTGTGAGGAGGGGAGAAGGAAGCGCTGGTGGAGTGGGAAGCAGCTGGGAAGATGTGGTGTTGGGGGCAGGTGGTCTGTGTCCACTGCCTGAGGTGGCTCAGACCAAGTCCCCAGGTAAAGGGCACCTGGATGGTGGCTGTGGTGCCCTCCCTGTGGCACCAGGGTGCCCCTGGGGCTGGGTGGTAGCTGCTCTGCTGGAGCTCCAGACTGATGTTCCCACCTCTCAGCAGTGTGATAGCTTGTTTGACCTCAGCTCGTGTTGACTCAGTTATCCTCATGAGATTTTGGTGATTCTTCTTGATCTGAGCTATTCTGGGAATAACCATTGCCTTCCTGGTTTCTGTCTGTAAGGAGAGGCGTCCCTGGGGTTTGCTGCACTGGTGTTACCTGGAGGCACTGGGCTCTGCTGGAAGTGAGTCCTGCTCTGCTGAGGGAGCTGTGCAGCCTCTGGAGCTGGGCCTGGGCTGCCCAGCCATGGCACACAGGTCTGGCTGGTTCTGTGGCCTCACGTGTGCCATGCTGCCTTTGAGCACTGGGAAGTGCCGGGTTTAACTTTAGAGCTGATCAGCTCCTGGCTGTTTTGCTTTGCAGTTGCGGCTCCCAGCTCCTCCTGACTCTGTCCCAGGCTGGATTTCCCCAGAGACAACACCACTGGCACAGGTGTGAGATCTCTCAGCACACCTGTGGAAGGAGGAGCCCCAGGTCTCTTCACACCTCACCTGCCTGTAGGTGTCTGAGGCAGGCTGGGTGTCCCGGTGCCCAGCTGTGGAATGTGCAGCAGCTCTACTTCCTCCGGGGACAGGAGGAAGATGCCAAGCCCATGTTTAACCAGGAAAATGGGAATGAAAACAAGGCTCAGATACATGAGCTGGTTTTGCTGCCAGCATTTGAGGAGCTGCTGTGTTGCACTCTGACAGATGGATGGACAGACACCTCCTGCCTGCAGTGCAGGGTCCCATGCATTCATCCAGCCTGGAGACAAACTCAGAACTCATCTAGGAGCCCAGCCCTTGGTGGCATGGGGAGCAGGCCCTCTTGCTCATGAATCACAAGGTACTCCTTGTACATTTTTCCTGCTGCACAGTCTGATCCTGCCTTTAATTAAACGTGTGCTGTCCTGCTGGAGGCAGGGACTGCTCTAGCAGGGCTGGACAGGTGGACTTGAAATTCTCTGAAGAGAAATGAGAGGTGAGGAGACTGAGGAGCACATTAGCACAGGTACTTCCAGGGTTGGAAGGGTTGGCAAAACCTCTGCCTTGGAGCCCCTTAGTTCATGTTGGAGGAGTGGTCACACAGCAGGCACTGCTGGGGTGCTTGGTCCCTGAAGAACATCACCTGCTACCGGCACTACTGGCCCAGGGCTGGTGTCTCAGGGCAGCCTGGGTTGTCACAGGTTGTTTTTGAGGAAGAGGAGTGTGAGAGAACAGGTTGTAAAAGAATAGAGATGGTGCTGAAGGCAGTCTCACCCCTGCTGAATTGCAGCTGTAATAATTACCAAAGAGTGGGAGCAGCCTTGCCCTTAATAGGTCACAGCTATGTCCAGTAAGGATGGGTGTTAGAAAAGAGGGGGTTAGCTGGTCAAGAGTCCATCAGAGTCAGAGTTTGCTGGCTGTGCTGTGAGGAGGAAGGGTCAGGATGTGCTGTGAGGGACAGGAAGGAGTTAGCTGGTCCTGCAGAAGGAAGAGGGAAGTAGAGAAGGAGGCAGTGTTGCATGGAGCTGCCCAGGAAGTTTACAGAGAAGATATGAAAGGTTTTTTTCACTGTAGGATAATAAACTGAAGGTGCCAGTCAGTTTGAGCCCAGTGTTGATTGGTGCCAAGCACCATCACTGATAAATGGTGCCCTGTGTGAGAACACCTACAAGAGAGGAGGTGTCTGAGCCCTGCTTGGGCAGCAGAGCTGGGAACACCGTGGTGGTTTTGGCTGCAGAAGCAGAGTCTCTGTCCCATCCCAGAGCCAAGACTGTGCTTGTGGTGTAGAGCCTGTTCCTGATTCCAGCTGTGTGAATTGTCACCACCTGGTTCCAGAGCCCTTGGCCTGAATGTGACATTGTTGTGGCTCTGTGGTTAAGCTGGTGCTTGACTCCTCTTCCCCTGGCACGTGTCCTGCTCTGCTCCAGCAGTGCTGCTGTTTGTTACCTGGAGAGGTTCTGAGGTGTTGCTCTGGAACCTGCCTGAAGCCTGTTTGTCTGAGGGGAAGGGTGTCCCCACAGCCTGTGGGGGCACTGGGCAGCCCCCCCTTCCTGTCTGCTGGTGGCAGCAGGGTCCTGGGCCCAAGGCAGCTCCACGAGCTGTCTGTGCTGGGGACAGCATGGCTCCTTCTCTGCAGAAACTGGTGGAGGAGCCCAGCTGTCTGTCTGTCTGTCCTCCTCTCTCTGTCTTGACAGATGGGGATGGCTCTGGTGCAGTTGAGAGCATGGGGAGCACCCATGTGATGGGATGTGATGCTGGGGAACAAAGACCCCTCCATATCCTGGCTCCCTTACCATGGCATTGTGAGATTAGGCATGAGGTGAGGGGAGAGCTGGAGCTTAGCCTTGGTTAGGCCAGAAACCCTTTTTTTGTAGCCTCAAGAAAACAAAGGTTTGGGAAAGAGTGCTGGTGATGACCTGGGAGGTGGGATCAGCCTGCATGCAGACCCGTTTGGTGTTTTCCAGGCTCAGCAGCCAGACACTTTCTCTGTTTCCTTGGCAGTGCAGGTGCATCTCCTGCAGGTGGGACGGGGCACCCAGGCTCTGTTGCCATTGTGTGCCCAAGGGATGGGCACAGGGCTCTGTGCAGACAGCTGCAGGCTGCCAGGGGAGCTCAGTGGCTCTGTCCCTGACCCTGCCATGCTCCGTCAGTCTGCCCAGGGTGTTCCAGGACTGCAGCCCGTTCCCTCTCCTGCCTGAGCGGCAGGAGCAGCTGCAGCAGCCCCCTGGGCCAGCGTGGGGGTGGCCGTGGTGGCCCAGCACTGTCACCCCGAGCCAGGCTGCCTCTCTGTCCCTAATCCTGATGGTTGCCTTTCCAGGCCTGCCCTTGGGATTGTGCTGTTTCTGGGAAACGGCATAGCTGAGTGGTGGCTCACAGGGTTTGTCCTGAGCCTTTTATCCATTGTCCTTTCTCGTTTTTTCATTTTCTCCCTGTTGGTCTGACTGGATAAGTGAGTGGGGGGCGGACCAAGGCTCTGCCAAGCATCACGCTGCAGCAGGAGGGAGACGTGGGGGTGGTGTCTGAATTCCTGGCACCACTGGACACTGTGGTTCTCTTAGATCACCTAACAGCTCCAGCAGCCCTTTGTTCATGTCCTGGGGCTCTGCTGCAGCCTCAGCACTCTTGCTGGGAGCTTCACAGACACGTCACATCAGCTGGAGAAACACAACTTGAAGGCTTGGTCATGGCAGAGAGGGGGTGGAACCTGCTCCAGATGGTTCCTTAAAGACAGAGAATGGGCTTAGAAGGCCCTTTGAGATTCTGCTGTGTGTATACATGTCACATGTGACTTTGCTGTGTGAGTACATGTGTGTGACTGCTGTGTGTGTATGTCACTAGACATTGCCGTGTGTGCACATACTTCCCCAGGTGCTGTAGCTGACCTTTCTCTGAGCAGAGTTTGGAGTACCTGGTCTTTACAGGTCCCTTCCAGCCTCACCCCCTGCATGGATCTGCATGGATCTGTGCTGCAGGTTGCCTTTTGGAGCGAGCTGCTGTCCCTGACAGCCTGTCCCTCCTCCACCTGCACCTTTGTAGTTCTGGAGCTGTTGGCTCCCCAGAACATCCCCTGCTGTTTGGATGTGCCTGGCAGCTCTGTTCTGGAGTCTGCAGGGCCTGGGATGCCTGCCTGCTGCTGCTGCAGGCTGTGAGGACGGGTGCAGGTCTCTTGGGCAGGGCAGGAGGTGGCTGGTGCAGGTTTGGAGCAGGACAGTTGTTTCCCCATGCAGGGAATGAGGAAGGGGTGCAGGGGTCCTGTTGTCCCTGCTCAGGAGTGGCTCATCTCGTCCTGATGTTGGCCAGTGCCTCCTCCAGTGCCACCCGTCCGTGCTGCTGCTGGCCCACCATGCCACGCTGGGGTTATGAGGGCAGAGGGTTGTTCCTGGCTCAGGTGGGCATCTCCTTCCTTCTGGGAACACTCTGCTTCCCTGTGGACCTGGAGCTGTGCCCTGCCCTGGCTGAGGTACAGGCACACCTCGTGATTCCCCAGCTCCCCAGGGGCAGGGACTTTGCTGCTTGTGCCTCTTGCTGGCTGGAAAGCTCTGCCAGTGGGTGTTGGGCATCCTGGTGTTGTCAGGGAGAATCATGTGCAGGGTCAGCCTGGGGCTGCCCCACTGCCCAGGTGCTCTCCTGCTCAGCAGGAGCCAAAGGTGGATCTGCCAGGGGAGCTGTGTGTGCTGCTACCAGTGTGTCTGGTTTCCCAAACCGGCTGAGCCTGTTCCTGTTTCTGTGGGTAACCCCGGTCCAGCCCCAGTGTGGGGTGTGGGAATGTTCCTGGGGCAGGACTGGCCTCCCCACTGAGCGTGAGCTGGGCTGGCTCTGCTTGGCCGCTGCACGGTCTGACCTGGAAGGGCTCATTCTGGGCACAGCTTTGGTGGTCACCGTGTGATGCTGCTGTCAGCACTGGGTATTTCTCTTTCATAAACCGATGCCAAATGCAGTGCTCTGGATCAAGAGGCTCGCTAATAATTGTGTGGGGCTTTCATCCTTTCTCACTCCTGCATAGATCAGCCAGTTGGAACGAGCCCAGAGGAGGCCACAGAGATGATTAGAGGGCTGGAGCACCTCTCCAGTGATGAAAGGCTGAGAGACTTGGGATTGTTCAGCTGGGAGAAGAGAGGGCTCTGGGAGACCTTAGTGCAGGCTTTCAGTACCTACAGGGGCTCCAGGAAAGCTGGAGAGGGACTTCACACAAAGACTTGGAGTGACAGCACAAGGGGAATGGCTTCCCACTGCCAGAGGGCAGGGATGGATGGGATCTTGGGCAGGAATTGTTCCCTGGGAGGGTGGGCAGGCCCTGGCACAGAGTGCCCAGAGCAGCGTGGACCTGGAGCTGTGCCCTGCCCTGGCTGAGGTACAGGCACACCTCGTGATTCCCCAGCTCCCCAGGGGCAGGGACTTTGCTGCTTGTGCCTCTTGCTGGCTGGAAAGCTCTGCCAGTGGGTGTTGGGCATCCTGGTGTTGTCAGGGAGAATCATGTGCAGGGTCAGCCTGGGGCTGCCCCACTGCCCAGGTGCTCTCCTGCTCAGCAGGAGCCAAAGGTGGATCTGCCAGGGGAGCTGTGTGTGCTGCTACCAGTGTGTCTGGTTTCCCAAACCGGCTGAGCCTGTTCCTGTTTCTGTGGGTAACCCCGGTCCAGCCCCAGTGTGGGGTGTGGGAATGTTCCTGGGGCAGGACTGGCCTCCCCACTGAGCGTGAGCTGGGCTGGCTCTGCTTGGCCGCTGCACGGTCTGACCTGGAAGGGCTCATTCTGGGCACAGCTTTGGCTGTCACCGTGTGATGCTGCTGTCAGCACTGGGTATTTCTCTTTCATAAACCGATGCCAAATGCAGTGCTCTGGATCAAGAGGCTCGCTAATAATTGTGTGGGGCTTTCATCCTTTCTCACTCCTGCATAGATCAGCCAGTTGGAACGAGCCCAGAGGAGGCCACAGAGATGATTAGAGGGCTGGAGCACCTCTCCAGTGATGAAAGGCTGAGAGACTTGGGATTGTTCAGCTGGGAGAAGAGAGGGCTCTGGGAGACCTTAGTGCAGGCTTTCAGTACCTACAGGGGCTCCAGGAAAGCTGGAGAGGGACTTCACACAAAGACTTGGAGTGACAGCACAAGGGGAATGGCTTCCCACTGCCAGAGGGCAGGGATGGATGGGATCTTGGGCAGGAATTGTTCCCTGGGAGGGTGGGCAGGCCCTGGCACAGAGTGCCCAGAGCAGCTGTGGCTGCCCCTGGGTCCCTGGAAGTGTCCAAGGCCAGGCTGGATGGGGTTTGGAGCACCCTGGGCTAGTGGAAGGTGTCCCTGCCATGGCAGCCAGTGGGATTGGATGGTCTTGACGGTCCCTTTCTACCCAAACCTTTCTATGGTTTGGCATCCCAAAACTGCATCACATAACTTCCAGTCAAAACAGAGTTCGGCACTGAAAACCCAGCACCAGGTGTCTCCATTCTCCAGTTAAGGGGGAAAAAAGCCACCCCGTGACAAGGACAGGATGCAGAAAGGAAGAGGCAGGTCTGTAGAGGGGAGCTGTGTGACTGGTGGATGTGTGGTGATTTTGGGGTGTCACTGGGCAGGGTTTGGCCCATGAGGAGCCCCCCAAACGCTGCTGGCTCCATCTGATGGGTGATGTTGACCACACTCAGTGTGTGACTGGCAGCAGCGGCGAGGGATGTGTGAGGGGTTTATTGGTTTCACAGAGGCTTGTGGACCACTGGAGCCAAGAGGCTGCCCTGGGAGGATCATTATTTGGTGGAGCCAGGGGCCCAGAGGAGTTTTGGGCCATCCCCCCTGGTTGAAGGTTTGAGCAGCCTGCTCTGGCCTCATCCTGATCCTGTCCTGAGCAGGAGGCTGGACTGGAGATCCTCAGGTACCTTCCAACATGAATTATTTCATGGGTCTGTGATATACAAAGGATTGGAAGGATATTGTATCAGATTATATCTGTCCCTTTAGACTGAAAAATCCATGGGTCTAGGTTGCTGTTTTTGACTTTTTTAAATTTTGAAGTATCTGAATTTCGTTTAAGAACTTAGTGAAAACCCTTGAATGCGTTTGCATGCATTTGGCTCTCAAGGGGCTGCTGAGAGAGGATGTTACACCTGAAAACCTGGTGAGGAGCCTGAATTTCGGTTTTCTGCCTTTTTTGCAATGTTGTCATTTTTGTGGAGCATTTCTTACCTTCTGGCATATGGTTCTTTACAAACTCTTTTATACCTGTCCGTAATTAATGACTATTTAATATATTTCCAGTTGGTTGCACTGTGGCTGCTCTGCTCTGCGCATTGTAAGAGTTTATGTCCCTGAATTTGAATTGTAGGACAGTTTTGTAGCTGTTTTCTGCCTTATCTACCCTGTGAATACTCCCATGCTTCAACAGAGAATATCTTTGTAATGCACCCTGCTTTGCAAAGCCTTTTTCCCCAGTTACACCCAGCTGCTATTATGTTGGTACCCCCTAATCTTTAGCTTTTTTTTGTTAGTGATAACTTCCATCACACTCTGAGCTGCTGGATTCCCGTGTGCTAGAATCTTCCTGTGCTGATTCTGGATTCCTGTGTGCTGGAATATTTCTGTGCTGGTCCTTGTGAGCTTTGGGCTTCTGGGCTGCCAGGAAACAGGGAGAGATCGGGCTTACCTTTTTTTCTTCTTCAAACTTCTATTTTTAATGTACTCTGAGTCCAGTTTGGACATGGAGGGATCTGGGTTGGGCACATTTGGTGGTGTTTTATTTTATAAATCAGAAAATGTTGAAGTTGGGGGAGTTTCCCTTTATTGGAGATGTTAAGTGTGGTGCCAAATCCAGGGGTTTGCTTTGTCAGCTCTGGGAATTGGAGTAAACTTTGATTAGCAAAGGGGATAATTGCCAGTCTCCAGAGATGTGTAACCAAGGTTTCACTCTTAGTTCTAGTAAGAATTTTTACATCAATTTGTTCTCACTTTCGAGTGTCACAAGTGAATCTCCTGTGCAGCCTTTGCTTTGAGTTGTTGGGCTGAGCTGAAGTCTTCAGCTCCCAGAATACTGACCTGGAAATGACATGGAAATTCATGTCAGAGGCAGCGTTTGCAGCTCTTGGTCACATCCTCTTGCCATCTTTCATAAATATAAATATAAATTCTGCATTCAGGCATGAAAACACTGTAATTCTCACGTTTGTTTTTTCTGGCTACCGCTGTTGGCTGGTTTTACTTTTTGTCACATCTAAATGTTTTATGCGGGTCCAGTGTAAGTGATTCTGCCAAGTGGGACGCAGCTCCTGCAGTTCTGCACATGGGCTGTGCCCAGCTCTGGCAGTGCCACGGGGCCTGGAAACCTTTTCATTTTCTTTCTAAGAAAAAAGAAGGAGCTGGGAGCTGCTGCACCGTACACAGCCTGGGTTTATTTATTTAATAAACCTAATGTCCTTTATAAGTGTGGACATGTGTTCTGAGGCTACCTGTGCCCTGGGCAGCAGTGCTCAGCCCCTGTGGTTATTTTCCAGTGTGCAGACTCTGGCAGGTCAGCACCATGTCTTGTCTGGAATTTCCTTGCGTTCTAAAATTAGGAGAAGGCTCTAGGAAACAATAGCAAATCAAGTCTCTAAACTCCTGCTCCCCTGGACCTTTGTTGTCATTTAGACTTTCACCCACTTCCTTTTCACTGAGCTGGTCTGCATTAGATAAACAGAGTTAAATAGGCCAGTGATGAGCTGGTGAGAGGGGTTATTTTTTAAATTTATTTACTCATTACACAATTATTATGGTTCTTTAGGATATCAGAGGTGTGAACTTCCCATCAGTGCTGTTCATCCCTGATCACTTCTCTGTGCAGAGTGGGAGCAGGACAGCCCCAGGGGCTGTGCTGGGGTTTGTGCCCCTCAGACACACACCTGTGCCCAGCAGTGCCTGGCACCTGGGAGCTGCAGAGCCTTGGGAGCTGCAGGAACTGCTCCAGTTACAGCAGCAGAGCTCGTGGCTGTCCCTGCAGGAGGGGGAGCAGCTCGCTTGTGCCCTGTGCATCTTCTCAGGGTCACGTTTGCTCCTCCCTTGTCTGCTCTGTGCTCTCGTTTTCTGCAGTGTTGGGGGGTCCTGAGGGTGCTCCACAGCTGAAGGTACCCTGCAGGAATTCCTGGGGAGGCCTGCCCAGCAGCCCTTGTGCAGGTGGGCGCCTGGAAAGGCACCTGAGGAGGGAGGTTCAGAGCCTGCTCTGGTTTGGTCCCTCTCAGTGTGGGCTGCAGGAGGAGCCCCGACTCTGGCCGTGCTTTGGGACCTCTGGATGACCCCAGGGTTGCCTCTCCTGTGCTGCTGTGACCCCTCCCTGCCTCTCCTGAGGACAAACTGGGGATGGTGTAATTTAGACATGGCCTGTGCATGTCACTGCACAGACCTGGGCTCGTTCTAGGTCCCTTCTGAGCATTTTCTGCAGTGGCCCCACATTGTTGTTTGTTATTCCCAGTATCTGAAACAATCCAGGAAATGCAGCAAACACCCCAGCCCTGGTTCCCATCCTGTCCAGGAGCTGACCTCTGGCAGTGGTTAGAATCAGCTGCAGTATGTGGTCAGTTGATAATTACAGTACATTGTGTTTACTGAACTCGCTGGGGCTCGTGGTGGCTTGGAGGAGTGATTGGTGGATCCTGGAATTTGCCATTTGCAGCTGATTCTGGGAGCCCCAAGGGGTGTGTGAAAAAGTCAGATGTTGTGAGGGCCCTTCCAGCCACCGTTCCTATGGCTGTGGTGCTTCTAGAAAGGAGTTTTCATGCCTTGTCTGGTTCAGTGTTACCTGGGGCCGTGCTGACAGCTCACCTGTGCCTTTTCCACCTGGCACAAGGGGCACCAGCCTGTCCCTGATGGTGTGCGGACCTGCCAGTGATGTCCTGACCAAACGTGCTGCACAGCAGGGGTGTGCAGCTGCAGGGACAGCTCTTTGGCATGGTGGTCTCCTTGGCTTTCTCCTTTGTTGGCCCTTCTGGACCTGCCACACAAACTCAGGTGTCTGCTGCAAGCTGCTCTAGGTGACCTCCCTGTGGTGCTGGGCTGCAGAGCCTGAGGGGAACTGTTACTGTAGGGAACAGGGAATGTCTGCTCTGTATCCTGTGCAGGAGGGAGGAGAGCAGTGGGGTACCAGATGCTAAATTAATGATCAGCCTCAACTCATTTGTGCCTTTTTTCTTGTACCCTCATCCCTCATAGCCCTTCAAGGGGATTCTGATCCATTTGGTGACTGCCCCTGGCTGGGATGGGGTGGTGGGAGCAGGCAGGGGTCTCAGGGGATTCTGATCCATTTGGTGACTGCCCCTGGCTGGGATGGGGTGGTGGGAGCAGGCAGGGGTCTCAGGGTGGGTACTCAGGCTTCTCCTGAGATGAGCTGGGTGTTCCCCAGAGCTGCTGCTGACCCTGCTGTGTCACTTCTGTCTCAGCCTTTCTTCAGGCTCCTGAACCTGCGCAAGCTGGGCCTGAGCGACAATGAGATCCAGAGGCTTCCGCCCGAGGTGGCCAACTTCATGCAGCTGGTGGAGCTGGACATCTCCCGCAACGGTGAGGCCCATGGCTGGGCAGGAGCAGTGCCCAGACCCACTGTGCTCCCCTGCCCTCGTGCTGGGGGAAGCTGTGCCTTTCCCTGTGCTGGGGAAGCTGTGCCTTTCCTTATGCAGGGGGAAGCTGTGCCTTTCCCTAATGTTGGGGAAGCTGTGCCTTTCCCTGTGCTGGGGGAAGCTGTGCCTTTCCCTGTGCCGGGGGAAGCTGTGCCTTTCCCTGTGCCGGGGGAAGCTGTGCCTTTCCCTGTGCCGGGGGAAGCTGTGCCTTTCCCTGTGCCGGGGGAAGCTGTGCCTTTCCCTGTGCCGGGGGAAGCTGTGCCTTTCCCTGTGCCGGGGGAAGCTGTGCCTTTCCCTGTGCCGGGGGAAGCTGTGCCTTTCCCTGTGCCGGGGGAAGCTGTGCCTTTCCCTGTGCCGGGGGAAGCTGTGCCTTTCCCTGTGCCGGGGGAAGCTGTGCCTTTCCCTGTGCCGGGGGAAGCTGTGCCTTTCCCTGTGCCGGGGGAAGCTGTGCCTTTCCCTGTGCCGGGGGAAGCTGTGCCTTTCCCTGTGCCGGGGGAAGCTGTGCCTTTCCCTGTGCCGGGGGAAGCTGTGCCTTTCCCTGTGCCGGGGGAAGCTGTGCCTTTCCCTGTGCCGGGGGAAGCTGTGCCTTTCCCTGTGCCGGGGGAAGCTGTGCCTTTCCCTGTGCCGGGGGAAGCTGTGCCTTTCCCTGTGCCGGGGGAAGCTGTGCCTTTCCCTGTGCCGGGGGAAGCTGTGCCTTTCCCTGTGCCGGGGGAAGCTGTGCCTTTCCCTGTGCCGGGGGAAGCTGTGCCTTTCCCTGTGCCGGGGGAAGCTGTGCCTTTCCCTGTGCCGGGGGAAGCTGTGCCTTTCCCTGTGCCGGGGGAAGCTGTGCCTTTCCCTGTGCCGGGGGAAGCTGTGCCTTTCCCTGTGCCGGGGGAAGCTGTGCCTTTCCCTGTGCCGGGGGAAGCTGTGCCTTTCCCTGTGCCGGGGGAAGCTGTGCCTTTCCCTGTGCCGGGGGAAGCTGTGCCTTTCCCTGTGCCGGGGGAAGCTGTGCCTTTCCCTGTGCCGGGGGAAGCTGTGCCTTTCCCTGTGCCGGGGGAAGCTGTGCCTTTCCCTGTGCCGGGGGAAGCTGTGCCTTTCCCTGTGCCGGGGGAAGCTGTGCCTTTCCCTGTGCCGGGGGAAGCTGTGCCTTTCCCTGTGCCGGGGGAAGCTGTGCCTTTCCCTGTGCCGGGGGAAGCTGTGCCTTTCCCTGTGCCGGGGGAAGCTGTGCCTTTCCCTGTGCCGGGGGAAGCTGTGCCTTTCCCTGTGCCGGGGGAAGCTGTGCCTTTCCCTGTGCCGGGGGAAGCTGTGCCTTTCCCTGTGCCGGGGGAAGCTGTGCCTTTCCCTGTGCCGGGGGAAGCTGTGCCTTTCCCTGTGCCGGGGGAAGCTGTGCCTTTCCCTGTGCCGGGGGAAGCTGTGCCTTTCCCTGTGCCGGGGGAAGCTGTGCCTTTCCCTGTGCCGGGGGAAGCTGTGCCTTTCCCTGTGCCGGGGGAAGCTGTGCCTTTCCCTGTGCCGGGGGAAGCTGTGCCTTTCCCTGTGCCGGGGGAAGCTGTGCCTTTCCCTGTGCCGGGGGAAGCTGTGCCTTTCCCTGTGCCGGGGGAAGCTGTGCCTTTCCCTGTGCCGGGGGAAGCTGTGCCTTTCCCTGTGCCGGGGGAAGCTGTGCCTTTCCCTGTGCCGGGGGAAGCTGTGCCTTTCCCTGTGCCGGGGGAAGCTGTGCCTTTCCCTGTGCCGGGGGAAGCTGTGCCTTTCCCTGTGCCGGGGGAAGCTGTGCCTTTCCCTGTGCCGGGGGAAGCTGTGCCTTTCCCTGTGCCGGGGGAAGCTGTGCCTTTCCCTGTGCCGGGGGAAGCTGTGCCTTTCCCTGTGCCGGGGGAAGCTGTGCCTTTCCCTGTGCCGGGGGAAGCTGTGCCTTTCCCTGTGCCGGGGGAAGCTGTGCCTTTCCCTCAATGCTGGGGAAGCTGTGCCTTTCCTCTCCCTCAGCGCTCCTCAGCTCTGACATGGGCTTGTGTTGCCATGTCTCAGGTTGCCACCACTACCTGCTGTCCCATTTTCTCAAGCCTCTTTTGTTCTTTCACCTGTTTTTTCCAGACATTCCAGAAATTCCTGAAAGCATCAAATTCTGCAAATCCCTGGAAATCGCAGACTTCAGTGGGAATCCTCTCTCCAGGTAGGAAGGCACGTGCAGCCCGTTAGTCCAGCAGAGAAATTGCACATTGTGCCTGACTTTCTCTGATCTTCATCTTGTAATTGTCTCCCTGTGAAGGCAAGGTTGGGGTTGCCCTGCCTCTTCCAAAGCTGCAGGGTCTGCTCTCCTGGCAGTGGAACACTTGGTGCTGGAGGAGCTGGGGTGAGCTCCATCCTCGGGGCCTGGGGCTGTGGGTGATGAGCTGCTGTTTTGCTGGTGTAAACAGTGAGGATTTCTGTCCTCTTGCAATGAGTTTGTCACTCCCTTTGCACTGGTCACAAACCAGAATGGATAAGGGCTTGTGCTGCAGAGGAGAAAAAGCCTGCATGTCATGCTCTGCACCCTTTTTGGCCCCACTCTCAGCTCTTTTTGCCCCTTCTTAGCCCCTTTTCCACACCTCTTATTCAGAACTGAGGACAGCCATGCTTTGTACCCTGTGTTTGGTTGTTTCCCTCTTACCTCAGTGCTCAGAGCTGTGCCCAAGCAGGAATCTCTGGTTTGTCTTTCAGTACCCTGGAGCTTTTAATACATAAAGTTGGGATTCCGTGTGGCTCCCGTGCCTTGCTGAGCCTCATTTCCAGGCACTGTTCTCTTGCTGCAGGGGTCCCTTTGTGGCCTCAGGTGTCCAGATCCCTTTGTGCTCAGGGCAGGTGCTGCCCAGGTTTGAGGCACATTTAACTGTGCTCCCTCTCCTGGTCCCAGGCACTGCTGGAGTGGGACAAGCTTCCCTGGTGGTGACAATCCCTGTACCACAGGAGTGACCAGCACTTCTGCACCAGGTGTTACTTGTCAGAGCTTTTTCTGCTCAGTTCAGATGAGTTGGGGCGGTGGGTGCTGAGGGGGCTCTATGAGCTGCCTGTGGAAGCAAAGGAATTTCCTCCAGGAATTTCCTTCCAGGGCTTTTCCCTGTTCTGTCACACCTTGGGTCTGCTGTGATGGTGCTTGGTGCTGGGGACTGCTGCAGCGTCATCTGCAGAGATATCCTTTGTTTTGGGCACTTGGAACACTTGGGAGCCCTCCTTTCTTCAAGTCTAAATGCTCCCATGGCATGGTTTAGTCTGGGACTTGTGCTCAAGTACTGCAGGGCTGAGTTTGCCATCCTGGACAGGTAATGTCTGGTGCAAGTGTGTTTTGTGGTCTGGGAAGCAGAACTTGTCCTGGATCAGCATCCAGGGTTGGTGATGGTCCCGGTTCTTCTCCCTTCCACACCTTGATGCCAATTGGGATGAGATTGACTTTGGTGGATTTGATGTTTTGGGGGATTCTGTGCTTTGCATGCAGGATTAATGGAGTCTGTTCATATTCTCACAGGCTGCCTGAGGGCTTCACCCAGCTCCGGAGCCTGGGCCACTTGGCCTTGAACGATGTGTCCCTGCAGAGCCTCCCCACTGACATTGGGAAGTGAGTATGGCCTGTTGTGGCAGCCCCCTGGGGAGGGGCTGGGGTGGGGACACCTTGCTGCTGGCACGAGGACAGTGGCAGGGCATGGAGGGACCAGCCAGGAGCAGCTTTGCCCTGGTGCTGACAGAGAGCACCTCTGAGCCTTGGTTTGTTAACAGACCTTCCTACTAAGGTTTCTGTCCTGCTCCCAGCTGCTTCTCCTGCTGTGGTTGTGGCACAGCAAGGATTGATCCAGTCTTCTGAAATCCAGTTTTTCCCTGTGTTCTGAGTGCCCATTTGCCCCTTTCCAAGCAGGTGTGGGCTGCCTGACGATGTTTGATTCAGATTTCTGCTGCTGGCCAATGGCCTCGTGGGATGCAGTGCCTCTCCCATGGGGTTAGGCTTTCCTCATGTGAGGGGTTTGACCTTTTTGGGCAGGCAGTCCTGTTGTGGCAGCGTGTTCCTTGTCCTGAGTGTGGGCACAGTGTTGTTCCTTGTGACTGCAGCAAGCACCGTGTCCAGCAGAGCCATTTACATCGTGTTTCTGTTCCCCATCTCCATCCACGTGTGCACATCCATGCATTGCACAGGACACAAGGGGTGGTTCCAAGGGAAGGGAGATGAGCAGCCCCTTGTATCCCTGAGCCCTGTCCAGTGAACCTGGCTTTCTTGCTCCCTTTTCTCTTGCAGTTTGGCAAACCTGGTGACTTTGGAGCTGCGTGAGAACCTGCTAAAGACTCTCCCCACGTGAGTGTCTGTCTGGGGGCTGTAGGAGTCTCCTGCCTGGTCCTTCTTGCTGCTTCCTCAGGGACCAGTGCAGGCACCATCACTTGGCTTGGGAGGGCTCAGGCTGGGCACAAATAGGCTGCATCTTGCTGGATTTCCATCAGTTGGGGTGAGGATGGTCCAGGGCTGGAGAGCAGCAAAGGATGTTCAGAGCCTGTACTCAGCCTGTGTAAGGATTGATTTAGAATAGACAGGGTTCCCAAAAAAAGCTGCTGGAAATAGTGAGAACCCCGTTTTTCCTGAAGAGGTGGAGCAGGCAATGGATTCTTTTGGAAAGAAGGAGAAAACTGTGGATGGGGGTGTAGGAGGAGCTCCATGCACAGTGAGTTTCAGGATTTGAGGAGCAACAGGATACAGTTGAAGGGTCCATTTTGCTTCTGACATCTGTTCTGTTGGATATCCCTCCTGGTTGTTCTGGGTGGGATAACTGCCTCCCCTGCAGCAGACAAAAATAAGCCAGCAAGGGAGAAGAGGTAAGTGTTGTTCCAGGTTTTGGAGTCAGGGATAGGGATGAGTTCCAGGCAGGGAACATGGCTGGTGGAGGTAATGCTCTCCAGTGGATGGACGTGGAGAACTGTCCTGTTGCTGCTTTAGTCTTTGCTCAGGCCCATCAGAGTTTGTTGAGTTTTCTGCCCTCCAGCAGCTCTGTCAGCTCGTTTCCTGCCTGCTTATGCATCCCACTGATGATTCCCCCAGCTTTCCTTGGATGTCACTGAAAGGATTCTGCTGACTCCTTTTTGAACAGCAGTTGTTTGGGGCCACATGAACTCCTCAGTGAAGGTGTGATGTGTACAGCTGTTGTCACCTGTGCTCACAGCTCTCTTACAGTTCCTGGCAGGAGCTCAGTTTGTCTGCTGGCACTTCCCCCTGTGGTTACAACCTGTGGGAGCACAGATCAGAGTCACAGATGGCCTTGTCTGATGCCAGTCAGCAGGTTCCTTGTGCACAGCAGCAGCACTGGTTCCTATTTTGGGAATTCACACAAAGGTGACACGAGGGGGCAGCTGAGGTGGTTCCATGTGACGTATCACCACAGAGGACAATATGGATTAGAACTCCTTATCATGGAAGCCCAGGATGGGTTGGAAGGGACCTTAAGGCCCATCACATTCCAGCCCATTGCCTTGGGCAGGGACACCTTCCACAAGAGCAGGGTGCAAGCCTCGCCCAGCTTGGCCTTGGACACTTATTCTGGGCTGAGAACTGGCAGGCAGGGGGAGCTGGGGTCCTGGTGTTGCCCTTCTGTCTGTTCCTGTCCTGGGTCTCACAAGGCAGGTGCCACAGCTGGCTTACACCATGTCAGCAAAGAGGTGCAGCAGCTTCATCCAAGGCTGGGCTTCCAAACTGCAGAGAAGGTGTTCCCAATAACTTTTGGCCATCTCAGAACCACCAAATCTCTGGAGTCTTTAGAATTCAGTGTGTGACCACAGCCTTTGGGTTTTTTGGGAGATCTCTCTTGCTCAGTGCTCCCTTGTTGCCCTTTGGTAGAGCTGGGTGCCATCCAGCAGGATGGTAGTGTGCTATGAGGTTTTGGTGGTTTTCACTGCAAGGTTAATTCAGGCTTGATACTCACTCTGTAATGCAAATTCAGCTTGTTTTCGTCTTTCCCCAGTTCTCCAAATTCTGTTTTGGGATGATTTCCAAAAGTAGAACGTGGATCTTGAAGGCCAAGGTAGTTCTGAGCAGAGGTATCAGTCAAGTACAAGATGGCAGTCCATGGCCAAACCCATTTCAGTGACGCTGTGGGGTTCTCTGCCTGAGGCCCTGGGACTTACTGTGGCTGCACATTGTGCATAAGAACAGCTCTAAATGAGATCAGGTGACCTTGCCAAAGAGGAGAATGGCTTAAGCAAGAAATGGCTGGTGCTTTGTTCCCAGTGGATGGATAGGTGGGCTTCAGTGCTGCGAGTTTGGAGCACCATAATGCATCAGGGTCCTTTTGGTATTTTGTTGTTGTAGAACTTCTTGAAAGATCCAGCTTGCAGTGACCTTTGTTTGCCAAAATTCCATGTAATTGGTCAGTCTTCAGATGTTGACTGAGTTCTGGAATGGTTCAGCTTGTGATCACCCCTCGTTTCTCCCGTGCAGCTGGGGTGCTGCCAGAGACTTGGGAAGGGCAGCTCTCCTGGGTTCTTTTGGAATAGTGGAGGGTGGTCTATACTGAGGCCTTCTGCCAGATGTCATCAGTGTGGGTTGCCCAGGTCTCTTGTTCCTGTTTTGGGAATTCAAGCTGTGAAGGTGCAAAGGGACAGTCAGGGCTGCATCACCTCCAGAGGATTTAGAGTTGGTGTACATTCATGATGAAGGAGTGCTGTGTAACAGGATCCTGTAGGTGAAACTGTTGATAAACCTTTGCTGGAGTTTATCTCAAAATCCACCGCTGCATGCAGCAGGAAATTAATTTTCCTGATAACCCAGATGTGTTTTTACAGCCTGGCCCAGGCAAGACAGCTCCCTTTTATTGCACCCCCAACAGGCCTGGTTTGGGTGGCCTTGAGAGGTGGACCTGTTTCCAGAGAAATATGGGGATTTCTCTATTGGAACAGTTCCTTAAGAAGAGAAGGAAGCTGTTCCCTGCTGGGGAGAGGGCAGGGCTGGCAGCTCCACCCTGGCACACAGTGAGGGGCAGCAGTGCTCTGGGGAGGTAGAGCTGGAGTAGATGGGTCAGACTCGGGTGTGAGGACAAATGAGCACCTGGACCATGTCATGAGAGCCCCCCGTGGGTTTGTGGGACTGCAGGGCTTGCCCACCGCAGGTGTGGTGTGTGGGGTGGGTGTGGACAGGTCCTGTGCAGTGCCTTCATCGTGAGCTTCTGTCTGTACACGCTCCCTCAGCCGAGACATCGGCCACTGTTGTCTTCCCTTCCCCTTCAGTAGCATGAGCCTCCCATCTGGGGAAGCTGAGGCTGTGGAATTTGTCATTCCTCCCTGTCCCTGCAGCTGTGTGCTCCCCTTGCCCCCCACACATGTCCTGTCCTCTGCTGAGCACCTCCTGTTGCCTGTCAGTCCGTGCCCAGGTCCCTGTCCTCGCTGTGGAGCAGGCAGCCATGGGAAGGTGTGGCTGCTCACCTGCTGTGCTTTTAATCCAAGGGTGTGTTGTGGTGGGAGGAGCAGAGGGCAGACTGGTACCAGTGGGACTGCTGGAGCCTCTGACCCAATTCCCTGGGGTGAACGGCCTGGCCTGGGGAAGGGACCAGCTCTACAAAGTGCTGGGCTCAGAGGGACCGTGAGAAAGGTCAGGAGTGCCCCACCTGCTTTAGGAGTTACTGGAGATCATGTGATTTGTGCAATGTGTGTCCCAGATGCTAACCTTCCGCTCTTTATTTCTTGTTTTATCTCTCTGTCCCCTGTGCCTTGCAGCTCCCTCTCCTTCCTTGTCAAGTTAGAGCAGTTGGATCTCGGTGGCAATGACCTGGAAGTGCTGGTAGGTGAGGGCTGGTGGGGAGGGGTTTGGGTGGTTGGCAGGGGCAGGTCCTGCACCTCACTGCGAGTGGGTTTCCACCTGAAATGTAAAGAGATAGACCCTCGGGTTATTTGGGGAGATTCTGGTCTGCCCAGCATGGCCCAGTCATCATTCCCAGATGAATTTTCTCTTCATGTGTCAACCCTTGTGTCTTGTGTCCTGCTGGCCTCACACACTGCCTGCCCTGTCCTTTCCAGGCTCTGGGATGGTAATTCTTCCTGTCTGGCTGGCAAGGATCTTTTCTTTCCAGCAAGACTCTGGTGCTTCCCTTCTCTGTCCTGCACTGCCCCCAGCTGTTTTTCTTCTCATCCAGCTTCCTGCCTTTCTGCTTTCTGATGTGATTTCTGCCCCACAGAGTGCTGGGCCATTCCCTGTTGTCCATGGCAGTGAGGGTAGCCCAGTGTGGGGCTCTCTCCATGGAGGGCTCAGCATGTGGAGAGCAAGGGCACAGTCTGAGTTCAGGTTATCTGGGCATTTGGGGACACCCCGTGATATTCTGTAATTTGCAGCTGTGGATTTAGCTGTTACTGGGTCTTTCTCATTGTGTTCTGGAAGGGTTTTTAGCAGAAACTGTTCAAAGCTGGGAGGCAGAGGTGTTCAGGCAGCTTAGCTGTGCACAGGCTGAGCTCACCTGTGAGAACAGGTGTGTGACACTTGAGCCATGCTCCAGTGGGGCCAACCCCAAACCCAAGTGCTGATTGCTTGGGGGGCTGTGGGATGTGAACATTTGTCTGTCACAGCTGATGGTGCCACTGGGTCATCCTGAGCTGGCCAGTGGTACCCAAATGTTTATTTTCATGTCTGAGAGGAGGAGGATGCATTTCTTCTGTAAGGCCAGAATTTCCAAACCCCTGGAATCATGGAATCATTTAGGTTGGAAAGAGCATCTGAGGCCACTGAGTTCAACCACTCTCCCAGCATTGCCAAGGCCACCACTAACCCAAGTGCCACATCCACACAGCTCTTAAGTCGCCCCAGGGGACTCCACCTCTGCCCAGGGCAGCCTGTGCAAGGGCTGGACAGCCCTTTCCAGGAGGAATTTTCCCAGTATCCAACCTAAACCTCCCCTGGCACAACTTGAGACCGTTTGCCTTTGTCCCTTGTTCCCTGAGAGCAGAGCCTGAGCCCCGCCTGGCTGCACCCTCCTGCCAGGGAGCTGCAGAAAGCAAGATCTCCCCTGAGCCCCCTTGTGCCCCAGCTCCCTCAGCTGCTCTCCATCAGAGCTGTGCTGCAGGTTCAGTTCTGCCTTGCCTGCTGACACAGTCCTGCTGTTGCAGTCCGTGTTCGCCCTGGAGCTCCTGCAGCCATCCCAGACATTCCCAGTGTGCTGCTCTCTTGTATTGATCCCTGAACGGTGCTGGCAGGGGTGAGAGGCAGAGTGGTGTATTTGCACATCCTCGAGCAGCCCCCTGTCCCTGGAAGGGGCTGATGTCCTCACTGTCCTGTCTCTGCAGCCGGACACTCTGGGCGCGCTCCCGAACCTGCGTGAGCTGTGGCTGGACCGGAACCAGCTCTCAGCCCTGCCACCGGTGAGTGTCTGCTGAGCACACACCCCTGCCCTGCCCTGCCCTGCCCTGCTGCTCCCTGAGCCATGGGCACACATCCCTGCCCTGCTGCCCCCTGAGCCATAAGCACACCCCTGCCCTGCCCTGCTGCTCCCTGAGCCATGGGCACACATCTGTCCTGCCCTGCCCTGCCCTGCTGCTCCCTGAGCCATGAGCACACACCCCCCTGCCCTGCCCTGCTGTTCCCTGAGCCATGAGCACACACCCCCCTGCCCTGCCCTGCTGTTCCCTGAGCCATGAGCACACACCCCCCTGCCCTGCCCTGCTGTTCCCTGAGCCATGAGCACACACCCCCCTGCCCTGCCCTGCTGTTCCCTGAGCCATGAGCACACACCCCCCTGCCCTGCCCTGCTGTTCCCTGAGCCATGAGCACACACCCCCCTGCCCTGCCCTGCTGTTCCCTGAGCCATGAGCACACACCCCCCTGCCCTGCCCTGCTGTTCCCTGAGCCATGAGCACACACCCCCCTGCCCTGCCCTGCTGTTCCCTGAGCCATGAGCACACACCCCCCTGCCCTGCCCTGCTGTTCCCTGAGCCATGAGCACACACCCCCCTGCCCTGCCCTGCTGTTCCCTGAGCCATGAGCACACACCCCCCTGCCCTGCCCTGCTGTTCCCTGAGCCATGAGCACACACCCCCCTGCCCTGCCCTGCTGTTCCCTGAGCCATGAGCACACACCCCCCTGCCCTGCCCTGCTGTTCCCTGAGCCATGAGCACACACCCCCCTGCCCTGCCCTGCTGTTCCCTGAGCCATGAGCACACACCCCCCTGCCCTGCCCTGCTGTTCCCTGAGCCATGAGCACACACCCCCCTGCCCTGCCCTGCTGTTCCCTGAGCCATGAGCACACACCCCCCTGCCCTGCCCTGCTGTTCCCTGAGCCATGAGCACACACCCCCCTGCCCTGCCCTGCTGCCCCCTGACCACACACCACCCCCAGCCCGGCCCTGCCTGCTGCTCCCTGAGCCATGGGCACACAGCCCCTGCCCTGCCCTGGTGCTCCCTGAGCCGTGGGCTCTCCTCTCTCTCCAGGAGCTGGGCAATCTGCGCCGCCTGGTCTGTCTGGATGTGTCTGAGAACAAGCTGGAGCAGTTGCCCAACGAGGTCAGCGGGCTGGTGGCACTGACGGACTTGCTGCTGTCACAGAACCTGCTGGAATGCATTCCCGATGGGATCGGTGAGTGATGTCAGCTGGGGGTGCTGCAGGACTTCCTTGGCAAGAAACAGAAACTTGGCTGTGCCAGGGAATCAGGGATTCATGGACACAGGCACGGCTATTGAGGGCGGGAGCAGTGGGTGGGACAGGTGAGCAGAGCTCTGCAGGACTTCAGGTGCTTCATCTGCATCAGGCGTGTGTGAGGGCTGTGACCAGGCCTTGTTATCAAGATATTTTATGAAAAATCCTTTGCTAGGATTTTTCCCTCCTGAGGAGCTGAGGGCCTCAGGAAAGAAATGTAAACAATAACTGTCTGCTGCTGTGGAATGCAACAGGTGCATCTGTGATTGGCTCTTAATTAGAAACAGCTAACATCCACCAATCAGCTGGCTCAGACTTTCAGGGAGTCACAAGTCTTTGTTATGCATTCCATTCTTGTTCTTTCTAGCCTTCTGATGAATCTTTTCTCTCTATTCTTTTAGTATCTTTTTTAGTATAGTATTTTAATATAATATATATCATAATATAATAAACCAGCCTTCTGAGACATGGAGTCGAGATTCGCGTCTCCACACATGGGGCACCAGACACAACAAGGCTGGTGGGAGGAAAAGCAGAGGCTGCGTGGTTGGGTTGTGTGATCCTTGATGGGATCACAGCCAGGTGAGTGTAGAGCAGCATCCTTCTCTCTGGGTGCTCACACCTAACTTGTCACCCTGGCCAGGTCAGCTGAAGCAGCTCTCCATCCTCAAGGTGGACCAGAACCGGCTGACAGACATGACAGAGTCGATTGGGGACTGTGAAAACCTGTCTGAGCTCATCCTGACTGAGAACATGCTGACGGTGAGTACACAGCAGCCACCTGCCTCACAGAATCACAGAATTCACAAAACCACCGGGTTGGAAGAGACCTTCAAGATCAAGTCCAACCCAGCCCTAACACCTCAGCTAAACCCTGGTACCGAGTGCCACATCCAGTCTCTTTTTAAACACATCCAGGGATGGTGACTCCACCACTTCCCTGGGCAGCCACTCCAGAACTTTATCACTCTTTCAGTGAAAAGCTTTTTCCTCATATCCACCCTAAATTTCCCTTGGTGCAGCTTGAGACTGGGTGCTCTGGTTCTGTCAGTTCCTGGAGAAAAGCCCAACCCCACCTGACCACAGCCACCTTGCAGGGAGCTACAGCCTCTCCCACGCTGTTCACTGCAGCCAGCTGCAGGGGTCCCTTCCCTTCTTCTGCCCTCCGAGCTGAATTCCTGAGCATGCTCCAGCTGCTTCCTAACAGTTTCACCAAATTCACACGTGTTTGGAAGCTGCTTTCTCTCACTGACTTTCTTCCCCTAAATCATTCTCTGGGATGGCAGGGATGCTGGGATTGCCCATCCCAGCAGACAGGTGCAAGGCCCCATCCCAGGCTGCATTGGTGAGGGGTTTGGGATGGTGTGATTGAAAATGACCCTGCTCCCAACTGCCTGTGATTTGACTGGTAAAACATGAGGATTGGGAAGGGGCAGATAAACACAAGGGAAGTCTTGAGCAGTGGTGCTTGGAGTGTGCTGTGTTGAGGGGAAGAGTTGGCACGGATCAGTCTGTGAGCCTGAGGGAAAACCTGTCCCAAAGATGTCCCGGGAACGTTTTCCCAAATGCGTCTGTTGGGATGGAAGGCAGCTTGTTCCCAGACCAAGGGCTGTGTGCCTTTTACCTGTGCTGCCCTTCCCTCTTGCAACCCCTGACTGGGCTCCTTCGCAGGCCTTGCCCAAGTCCCTGGGCAAGCTGGCCAAGCTGACGAACCTGAACGTGGACCGGAACCGGCTGACGGCGCTGCCGGCAGAGATTGGAGGCTGTGCCAACCTCAACGTTCTGTCCCTGCGCGACAACCGCCTGGCCCTGCTGCCCCCCGAGCTGGCCAACACCACCGAGCTGCACGTGCTGGACGTGGCTGGCAACAGGTGAGCAGCACCTGCCAGGCTGCTGGCTGGCGTTTGGGAGTCTGCCTTTGAACAGACAGGTGTCTGCTGAGGAAGGCAGGAGCCTCCCCTGAAATGGAAAATGTAAACCCCCTCCCTCTGAATTGTAAATTTGAAATTAAGGGAAGCAGGGCAACATGACCCAGGAATACTTCCTGATAAAGAAGAATTAGCGGCAAATGTCACGCAAAGTCAGTAGAATGAATATGTATGAACCTATTGTGAAATTGCATGCATATGTATTTGAGAGAGAGATAAAAAAGGATCAGGAGTTCCCAGAGGTGAGCATGTAATTTTAGGGGAACGATTCCCACATGCATCCAGCTCTGTAATAAACATAGCGGCTTTACAACTTTCACAAAAGCTGTGGGGTTTGTTTGCTTCCTCAAATCGGAATTGTGGCTGCAGCCCTCCTGGAGTGCCAGCTGTGGTTCTGTTGGAGCAGGGACCCTGTAGAAGGGTGTAGTCTTCCTCTGAAGATCCAGTGGAAGAGGCAGCTGCTCCTCTGGGAATCCAGTGGAAAGGCTGTTCTGGTCTCCCAAAATCTCAGACTATGTCCAGTTAGGAATGGTTGGCTCCTCCCTCTGGGCAGGGCATCTCACAGTGGGCTGCTGTAATTTTTGGCAGCCATGCAGTGACGCTCAATGGCCCATTAACAGCAGAGGTCTCCCCAGAGGGAGGAATGGTTTGTGGAAGAGATTAAGAGAACTGCCCAGTTAACAGAAGATAACTGCTACACCTCTAGCAGATGGCAAATAGAATACACACGGCCTTGCAATCTAGGACATTGGGTTTTTTTAAATTTTTGTTGAGGTTGGAATTGAAGTGTTAGAGATCGTATTTTGTGTTTAGGTTTAGATGTTTATTATTTTTTATTTATATTATAAGTTGTGAGTTGTACAGTATTTTACGAACAAGTTACAAAATGGTTAATTATTTTTCTATGTAAGGTCTTTTAAGGTTAAATTATCTAATTAAGAAATTATATTTTAATTATTTTACTTTTAATTTAATAACTAATTACTTAAAGTTTGTAATGTGTGGTTTTTGTTTAATTATAAAATATTACTTAAACTCAGGAAGAAGGTGAAGAAGAAGGATTAGTTGCTGTTTTAAAGCTTCTATTTTAGCTTTATATGTATTACTATATTCTAAAACTAAATTTTTAAACATTTATAATAAAACTATAATATATATTTTTAATATTTAATTATTATTAAATTATGTTATTTTTAATGTATTAAAATTATTATAATATATATATTTAATATTTAATTATTATTAAATTGTGTTATTTTTAATATATTAAAATTATATAAATTATAAAGATTATATAATAAAATAGTAAATAAAACTAGATTACTAAATTCTAAAATTCTAAATTTTCTACTTTGTGATATTATATATATATTATATATATATACTTTTAATCAACTATATACTTGTAATCTCAGTGTTACCAGTTAATTTTGGAAGTCTTTTCTATGGCCTCATACAGGTCAAATGTAGTGCTCTCTTGGGAGTTAGAGTTTGTTAGAGTAGAAAGTTTAAAACTCTTAGTATCTAGGACTCTGACAGCTGCTGAGGGAGGAGCTGGAGCTGTGTGGATCCCGGGATCCATGGTGTGGGTAGAAATCCAGCAAAATTCGCCAATTTCTGGCTTGGCAGGCCACATTCGGCCGGGGTTAGTGGCCGCAAACAGAGGCCATTTTCCAAGGGAAAAAGAAGTCATTTCCCCAGGGTCTGGGCATCAGATGAAAGCGGGCATTTGGGGCTCTGAGCACTTGCAGGGACCTAGTTTCTGGCAGCTTTAGTTTTGGAGAAATCCAGCAAATTTGGAGAATTCCGGGTGTGGAAGAGCCCAGGCTGGTTGCTGAGGGCTTGAGCTTTGCCTCTGAAGCCCTGCTCTGAGTCACCTAAACACAGGGTGGAGGAGAGGCACAAATGTCAGGGCACTGTGTCCTGTGAAACAGAGACCAGGGGAGGTCCCTGGCTCCTGGCTGCCTTCCTCCCCCCAGATTTTGTGGGTTTGTGTCGTTAGCGCTCGGCTGGTCGGTGCCAAAGCCTCGTCCGTGGTGGGTGGGTGCCTGGAGCTGTTCTGAGGTCCTGTGGTTCTGTTTGTGGGCTTGGTGGGTTTGGGAGCAGCTGGTTCTGTTTGTGGGTTTGCTGGGTTTGGGAGCAGTTGGTTCTGTTTGTGGGGTTACTGGGTTTGGGAGCAGTTGGTTCTGTTTGTGGGGTTCTGGTTTTGGGAGCAGTTGGTTCTGTTTGTGGGCTTGCTGGGTTTGGGAGCAACTGGATGCTGACCAGAGGTTGTGGAGGGAGCATTCCATACACTGGTCTGTGAGGGCATTGTTTTTCTGTTTGTAAACCCCTCCACACTGTTGGAGGGAGTAGTCCTCTGCAGAAGGCTGGTGAGGATGGAGTACTGGAGCCCAGTCCACAGCCAGGGACAAAAGCAGCTGTTCCAGTGGGAACAGGACTGGGGGATCCACAGCAGCTTGTCTCTGTCCCTCTCTGTTGAGGTGGGGCAGTCTGGAGCTGAGGTGAAGCTCCTTCCTGACCAGCTAAGTTTAACAAGCAGTTGCTCTTCTCTTTTGCAGGCTGCAGAACTTGCCCTTTGCTTTGACAAATCTTAATCTGAAAGCCCTGTGGCTGGCAGAAAACCAGTCCCAGCCCATGCTGAAATTCCAGACCGAGGATGATGAGAAGACAGGAGAAAAGGTTCTCACTTGCTACCTGCTCCCCCAGCAGCCCTCTCCCAGCCTGGGTAAGAACCTGCAGCACAAGCGCTGCCTGCAGAGCCTCGTGCTCTGGAGGGGGCTGAGGCCTTGAACCTCTCTGCTGGGCTGGGCTGTCCCTTGCTGTGATTCCTGTGGCAGATCCAGGCTCTTGTATGGATGGATCTGGGGCACCTTTCCCAGGCAGTGATTGTTAAAACTGAGGAATTGCTTTCTGCCAGGTGACAACATCCTGCAGCCTCATCTTTGAGTGTTCTGCTTGGATCTACTGACCAAGCAGTTAATTTTCATTGTCCTGTCAGCATGGTATTCCTGCCTGAATTCTGCCTTTTCCTGCACTCCTTGGGTAAGGAGTGCTAGAGCTGAAGCATCAGACACTGCTGTGGAGACTGCTGTAGGTCTGGTGGGAGATGTACACAAGGTGACAGGATGGTGAGGCCACAGCTTTTGTCCTCAAGGCCTCTGATGCCATGGGCAGACCCAACAGAAGCGCCCTAGTGGGATAAGAGCTGACTTCCATCCACATGTACAGCCCTGCTCTTCCCAAAAGGAGCTCCCACTCTGTTCTCTTCCCCCCCAGAGAACCTGCTGCAGAACAGCGTGGATGAGAGCTGGACAGACAGCAACTTAAACAGAGTCAGTGTGATCCAGTTCCTGGATGAGCCCAAAGGAGATGAGGACGAGGAGTCTGGAGCTGAGAGAAGGGTAAGGAGCTCCTGGAGGCTTGTTGGCTCCCTGTGGAAGCAAGGGACAAGCTGAGTTTCCAAAGACGGGGCCACTCTGGTGTCCGTGTTTTACACTGCTGTAGGCATGGGCATGACTTCCATTCTGAAGGGTGTTTGGTTCCCTGAGGACCCAAGCAGGAGTGGAAGGGAATGAATTCCCCTGGAGCCGTGGTGCAGAGTCATATTTTGAGGCTCTTCTGTGGGAGTGGAGCACCCAAAATGTCAGAGATCCCAGTAGAGCACTGTCAGGATAGGGTTTTATCTCACCCCCAGCCAAACCCAGGCCATCCCCATCCCTCCAAGCATGCAGGCAGTGCAGCCCACTGTTGAGTCTTATCTTCTTTTTGCCTGGGTCAGGATTAAATGTGTGAGACAGGATTTCTGGTTGGGACTCAGATGTTTATTAGTTCTTATCTATGTTACAGGCTCACAAACCCTGAGTTCTACAGCACTTCACTGTAACAAACTAAAAAATGGAGCCCTATCTCTCTCTTTACAAGGCCTTTTAAGGATAAACTGTCCAATTAAGAAATTACACCTAAATTATTTTTACTTTTAACCCAATAACAAACCACCCATGGCCCACAGTGTGGACCTTTTTATCCATTTACACAAAACCACCAAAGCCCATGGAGAAGAAGGTGAAGAAGGACCAGCCTCTGCCCTAAAACCTCCACCTTGCTCTATATATATTACTCTATTCTAAACCCTTAAACTGTAAGTTTTCCACCCTGTGATATTACACACTTCTATTCAAATTCCACACCCACAATCTCAGTTCTGTCATTCCATTTTGGAAGCCTTCTCCACGGCCTCAGGTCAATGGAGTGTTCTCTTGGGGGGTCAGTGCCTTTCAGCACAGAAAGTCTGAAATTCTCAGCAGCCAGGTTCCAGCAGCCCATGCTGTGGAGTGTTCTGTTAGTAAAGTACTAAACACTGTAAGCAGCCTCAAAACCTGCAAGAGGTGGTTGTGCTTCCAGGGCAGATGCAAAGGCCGGGACAGAAGTTCTCAGCAAATGCTCTGAGGGTTTCAGTCTCCTGCAGGACTTTATTCCTTTTTAGTTTATGGAAAGCCATCCTTGAGATCTGAGTCCTTTAATGAATGGTGTTGGCAGCTGTCCTGGCAGTGCATGTGTGCTGCTGGCATTGGGAGCTTTGGGGTTTTTTGGAATTGTTCTCAACATTGTGCCTAGTTTTAGAATGCTGATTTTGGCTTTCTACCTGGGATGGAACTCACTAAGCAGCACCAATTCCACTGCATTTGGGCTTGGCAGACCTGTTGAGTCCGAAGGAGTTAGGAAGACATCCCAAGATTTCTCACCTGTGTTCTGGAGGAGTTTCTGTGTCGAGAGTTTTTGATTTACTAAGCCTGAAACACCACTTTAAACTTCCCAGCTCCATCATTCTTCCCAAAGCCCCTGTCAGCTGGGGAGCAGGATGATAGAGAGAGCTGTCAGGGCTCCCTGCCTCTGTTCTTTCCCATCCCAGCTGCAGGCTGGGGAGGGCCTGGAGCAGGTCCTGCAGCAGGAGGTGTTGGTGGTGTGCCTTTGGGGCTCTGGCTCTGATAAAGGTCTTAGTCACCTGCAGAGGGTCATGGCCTGGTGTCTGGGTTAGCAAAGACAGGTGTCTGCTGGGGAAGAGAGAAGCCTCTCCTGAAATGGAAAATGTAAATCCCTTCCCTCTGAATTATTATAATTTTGAAATTAGGAGGCTCTCAGGCAAATATATGGGAGCAGGGATAACACTTCTTTACTAGGAAAATTAAAAATGCAAATGCAATAGTACAAAAAACCACCAAAACACTGACAGAGTCAGAATAGGAACTGACCCCCTGTGGGTCAGGGTGGTGGCACAGCCCCATCCCATGGGGGCTCAGCCCTCCTGCAGTGCCAGCTGTGCTTCTGCTGGAGCAGGGATCCTGCACAAGGGGGGAGTTTTCCTCTGAAGCTCCAGGGCTGCTGGAGATGGGCCTGCTCTTCCTCTGGGAATGCAGGGCATGAGAAAGCTGCTCCTTGGGAATGCAGTGGGCAAAGGCTGCTGTGGTATTCCCAGGGTCAGTTTCTATCCAGGTAGGAATGCTTGGCTCCTTTCCCTGGGTGGAGCATCTCCCAGTGGGATGATGGAATTTTATCAGCCATGCAGGGACACTCACTGGCCCATTAACCGAAGATAATTAATAATTAATGGCCCATGAACAGAAGCTATCTCCTGGAGGGAGAATCGGTTGTGGAAGAGATGAAGAAAGCTACTCAATGAACAGGAGATAACTGCCCCACCTCTAACAGATGGTGGTAGAATGCACACATACCTTACCACCCAGGACCCCTGGCAGTGCTGCCGGGCTGGAATCCCCTTCCTGAGGGTTTCTCTTTGGCAGGGCCTGCAGCGCAGAGCCACCCCTCACCCCAGCGAGCTGAAGGTGATGAAGAAGGTGATCGAGGTGCGGCGCAGCGAGGTGAACGCTGCCAAGGCTGATGCCAACCCCAGCTCTCCCAACTCGGAGGTGAGTGCTGGTCCCTGGGGAATGGATGACCACAGAGAAGGTGGGGTCATGGAATGGTTTGGGCTGGGAAGAGTCTCACTCACCACTGAGTGCCACCTCCGTGCCATGGCAAAGACATCTTCCACTGGGAACTTGTAGCTTATCTAGGAAATGAGGTGGAAAGGGCTGATTTTTGGGAAAGATTGGGAATGGATTGCCTGGGAAGGTTGGGAATCTGCCTTGAGATGTCACGGGGAGCCTGTGAAATAGAGCAGGAGATAGAACCAGGAGGCAGAGAACAGTGGAAGGGGAATTGTGTGTGTTGGTACAAATTTTATAGCACAGGGAGAGGGAGAGAAGGCTCTGATATTCCCAGTAAATTAGAGTGGTGGGAATGGAGTGCTTGCAGGAGGCACCTTGCTGCCCTGGTGGGAGCTGGCAGTAAATCCCTGCACAGGAGGTGGAGCAGGGTGCACCCAGTCGCACGGAGGGAGCTCAGGGGGGAAAGCTGTGGGCACCCCGAGGAAAAGCTGGTTCTGTTGGTGCTGCCTTGCCACCTCGCACCAGTCACACTGCGTGGCTGGCTGCTCTGGGTCCCAGCCTGACCACCACACCATCTCCCCAGGAGAAGAGGCTGAGCGCCACGTCGAACCGCAGCGAGGACTCGCACGTGTCCGCCAGCACGGCCTCCGTGGACTGCAGGGCAGAGGAGAGGGAGCGGGGCTGGCCCAACGGGCAGCTGCCCGACCTGCGGGAGCTGCACAGGGAGGCCAAGCCCAGGGCCGAGCAGGAGCACAGGGAAGCTGCTGACCAGGAGGAGGAAGATGTGGAAGTGGAGTACAATGAGGTAGGAGCCTGGGAACTGCAGCAGAGTCATGAGGAAAAGGAAAAGGAGCTGGAAGTTTCAGAGGAAGTGGGAAATAGAGGTACAGGTAAATGGATGTGGGATTTGGGCATCGCTGGAGGCAAATCCAGGCCGTTGGAAGGCAGTGCAAGCAGAGGCTGAGGCAGTTTGTGGGAGCCTGGAGTGGATAGTGTGGGAGCCAAGCAGGCTGTGGGAAAGCTGGAGGGATTGTGAGGGGTTTGAATGCCCTCCATCCCTGGAGCTGACAGAAATGTGCCTGGGGAAGGTGTGGTTGTGGAAAAAGGCAGGGATGGGGAATACCTTCCTGCATTGTCCTGGGCACACCAGCAGTGACACTGGCCTGGGGAAGCATGGTTATGGGAAAAGGCAGGGATGGGGAATGGGAATACCTTCCTGCATTGTGCTGGGCACACCAGCAGTGACACTGGCCTGGGGAAGGTGTGGTCATGGGAAAAGGCAGGGATGGGGAATGGGAATACCTTCCTGCATTGTGCTGGGCACACCAGCAGTGACACTGGCCTGGGGAAGGTGTGGTCATGGGAAAAGGCAGGGATGGTGAATGGGAAGACCTTCCTGCATTGTGCTGGGCACACCAGCAGTGACACTGGACTGGGGAAGCATGGTTATGGAAAAAGGCAGGGAAGGGGAATGGGAATACCTTCCTGCATTGTGCTGGGCACACCAGCAGTGACACCGGCTCCGCGTGTGTGGGACAGGGGTCACAGGGACTGCAGGTTCCGTGCTGCCACCCCTCTGTTCCCCGAGGCTCACAGCATGTCTGGGTTTGCTGTCACAGCCCACTGTGCACTTCGCCGAGGACACGCTGATCCGCAGTGAGGATGAGGATGAGGACGAAGAGCGGCCGTTCCCAGTGGAGAAGCAGAGGCTTATCCGCAAGGACACGCCCCATTATAAGAAACACTTCAAGATCACTAAACTGCCCAAGCCAGAGGCAGTGGTGGCACTTCTGCAGGGGCTGAACAGTGATGGGGTCCCCAAAGAGGAAGAGGAGTTGGGAGGCTGCAATAATAACACAGAGCCCAGGGACCAGGAGGAAGCATGGGATGAGGATGACAGAAAGAATGGAGCTCTGTCTGCTCAGCCATCCGTGAAGGTAAGGTCTTGTGGGGAGGGGGAGCTCAGAGGGGTGCAGACCTGCCCTCTGCTCCTGTGAGCCAGCAGCCAGGTTGATGTGCTGCTGAGGAAGGCACTGCCAGGAGGCTGCAGCACTCGGGGGTGTGCTGAGGGGGGCAGAGCTGGAGGTCACTGGGGCTCGTGGGGCTGTCCAAGAGCTGTGCTGTGTGGCTGTGCCTGACACCCTCACTGCATCCTCCAGGTCCTTGCACCAGCCCCATTCCCCATGCTGCTGGGACAGTTCTGTCTCATCACTGGTGGGTTCTGTTCCTTCCAGCCTCCTCCTCACTGCTGGTTGTTGCTGCTGGTTCACAGGAGGATGAGCTTTGTCCCTGTGTGGATTCAGTCTCAGACTGGCACTTGGGCCACTGACACTTGTTGGCACAGTGCTTCCTGGAGCATGTCAGTGCAGCCAGGAGTGTGCCCTTCCCTGTGCTTCCACCCAGACACAGCCTGATGGAGGCTGCTTTGGGATTTAGGGCAGCTTGTGCTCTGAGGTTTTGGCCTTGCTGGTTATACTGGGGCTTAAGGGATGGGCGTCCTTGGCTCTCTTCAGCTGAACCACCACGTTTGGCTAGGGGCACACAGAGGTTGCTGCCTGAGGAGGTTCACAGTGGAGTGGCAATACATGGATGAGGGACACCTCATGAGATCAGCCCAGCTCTCACCCCAGGACCTGAGGATTTCGAGTTGTATTTGATGGGCAGAGGTCAGGATGTGGCTGGGTCTCCATCACAGTCTGACATCAGCAAATCTCAGGGGTGAGATGTGGGTCCCTGGAAGGTGCTGCAGTAAAACCTGCTTCTGCTGTAACTGCACGTGCTCCAAGGTGCTGGGGTCATTCCCATCCCTGCTGGAGCTCGGTTCCCGGGGAAAAGTCCTTTCCCTCAGTGGGTGCCTGCCTTGCTCTGTTTGAGCCAATGCAGCTCCTCTTGTGCTCCCTAGGGGTGAGGGCAGTTTTCCCACTGCTGGTGAAGTTCCTCAGAAGGAATGTTTGAACCTGTCCCAAGTCCCCTTCATCCAAGACCTATCATCCTTGGGAATGCTAAAACAACCCTGAAAAGGTTATTTTAGCTGGGGCCTGAGCTGAGGAGGCACTGACCCACTACAGAGCCTGTGATGCCTGCTCAGGGGTGGGGAACCTGTCAGAAATTACCCTGGCTGCCAGCTAAGCCTCTGCCTGGGGCTCAGTTCTCCCTGTGGGGCTGGGTTGGATGCCTGCTCCATGAAGACATTTATGAGCTGTGTGCCAGCAGTGGGGATGGATGCAGGGGGCAGTGTCCCTGGGCAGGAGGTGCACTGAAGGGCGAGGCAGGACAGGCTGTGCAGGAGGCTGAATCCTAGAACCAGAGGGGTTTGTTGCAAGGACAGTTGGTTTTCAGAAGAAATCCTGAGGTTTCCTGCACTTGAGAGCAGGATCCCAGGTGCCTGTCAGGGTGTGCTTTTTCACCAGAGAAAAGGATTGGTGAAGTTATGTTTGGGACTGCAGTTGTGTTTGAGACTGCTTTTTTTGCCATTTTTCAGTTGTGTTTGGGGCTGCAGTTGTGTTTGGGACTGCTTTTTTTGCCGTTTTTCAGTTGTGTTTGGGACTGCAGTTGTGCTTGGGACTGCTTTTTTGCTGTTTTGCAGTTGTGTTTGGGACTGCTTTTTTGCAGTTGTGTTTGGGGCTGCAGTTGTGTTTGGGATTTCTCGTTCCTTGCAGCAGCTTGTGTCACCACAGGCTCCTTGGTGCTTCGTCCTGTGTTTAACCCTTCCTCCCTCCCAGAGTGACCTGGTGTGGAGGGGATGAGGTCAGCTACGGTGACCCTGCCTCAGGCTGCCAGCATGAACAAAGCCTGCCTTAGGGGCAGCAGTGTGCTGGCACTTTGCACTCTGGGAGCCCATGAGCAGCCCTGCTGCAGTGCTGAGCAGGACTGGGGGCTGCTCTGGGGCTGAGGGGTCAGCCCTGGAGCTGTGCTCTGAGTGGGCTCGGCTGTGGGGCTCTGGAGCTCAGCACTGACCCTGGGAGAGATGGACAGCAGTGATTCCTGTAGGAGCTCTGGAGCTCAGCAGTGATTCCTGTAGGAGCTCTGGAGCTCAGCAGTGATTCCTGTAGGAGCTCTGGAGCTCAGCAGTGACTCCTCTGGGAGGTCTGGAGCTCAGCAGTGACCCTGGGAGCTCTGGAGCTCAGCAGTGACCCTGGGAGCTCTGGAGGTCAGCAGTGACCCTGGGAGCTCTGGAGCTCAGCAGTGAGCTCAGGAGCTCCAGAGCTCAGCAATGACTCCTCTGGCAGCTCCAGAGCTCAGCAGTGAGCCCAGAGCTCAGCAGTGACTCTGGGAGCTCAGGAGCTCAGCAGTGAGCCCCGAGCTCAGCAGTGGCTCCTCTGGCAGCTCCAGAGCTCAGCAGTGAGCCCAGAGCTCAGCAGTGACTCTCCTGGGAGCTCCCTAGCTCAGCAGTGAGCCCCGAGCTCAGCAGTGACTCTGGGAGCCCAGGAGCTCAGCAGTGAGCCCAGAGCTCAGCAGTGAGCTCAGGAGCTCCAGAGCTCAGCAATGACTCCTCTGGCAGCTCCAGAGCTCAGCAGTGAGCCCAGAGCTCAGCAGTGACTCTGGGAGCTCAGGAGCTCAGCAGTGAGCCCCGAGCTCAGCAGTGGCTCCTCTGGCAGCTCCAGAGCTCAGCAGTGAGCCCAGAGCTCAGCAGTGACTCTCCTGGGAGCTCCCGAGCTCAGCAGTGAGCCCCGAGCTCAGCAGTGGCTCGGGAGCCGGCCCAGCTCCGGCGTGCCGTGCGTGTGTTGGGTGGTGGTGGTGGTCGTGGTGGTCGTGGTGGCGGGTTTGGTTGATGCTCCACTAATCCGCATGCCTCTTTGCTGGTTCCTGTCCTAACAGGGGGTGTCGTTTGATCAAGCCAATAATCTGCTGATTGAACCTGCTCGCATTGAGGAGGAAGAGGTCTGTACCACTCCTACTGTTCTCTCTCTGCCAAAAATCATCCAGCCTGCTTGATTTGCTTCCCAGCCTCACCCGTTGTTGTAGGGGGACCTCTGATCTCTCTGGGTCAAGTGGCTTCTGGACCTGGCTGATCACAAACACGATGATTGTTTCCTCCTTGCTTTCCCCTTTTCCTCTTTTCCCGGCCTTGAGGTGAGAGTGGCTGCTGCAGAGCAGGAGTAAAAACCAAAGTTCAGTTCCTATTTGCTGTGTGTTGATGGAGAAGTGGAATTAAACAAATGGATATTTCTGGACGTGTGGGTAACCCTGGAGGAGCAGAGACCTCAAGAATCAGCCGAGTGCTGTGTAGTGACCCTTTGATAAAAGGAGGAGGGTCTCACTCAGGGCACTGTGCCCCTGCCTGGGGAAAGAACTGGAGCCAATGATTTGTGCATCTCCTGAAGCCTCCCCTGAATCCCTTCAAGGCAGCACCTGGAGGTGTCAGGAAGGGGCAGGTGGCACCTGAGGTCCCTGGCATGGGGATGGTGAGTGTGCTCAGGGTTAAAACCCTCTGGCTGCCTGCCTGCTCATCCTCTGGCCATGAGCAGCTTCCTGCGTTTGTCTCCAGGTTTTCAGTGCCTGATCAGTGCCTGACCCAGGGGACAGTACCTTTCTGCAGGCAGGTTTCCCAGGAGCTGCTGGAAGCAGAGTGCTGCTGCCACCGAGGAGAGGCAGGAGCAGCATCCCTGCTGACAGCTTGCATGGGGATTTCTCCTCTAGGACAGGCAGAACAGGGCCACCAGAGCCGTGTGCTGCCTGGGAGTGCTGGCTGGGGTGTCTCTGAGAACTTGGCTCTGCTGTTCCCTCAGGTGTGAAACAGAGATTTTTATTGGTTTTGGAGTAATGCTTTCTAGGAGAGAGGTGATGAATCCTTTCCACCCAGGCAGAGCATGAGCTGGCCCAGGTGTGGTCCCCTGTTAGTGGAGCCTGAAGAGTTCTCCATCTTTCTCCATCTCTAGGTCCCTGAAAACCACATTAGTATTTCTTGCATTTCTCTTCTGCGTAATCTTCTGATCCTGGAGGTCTTTTGCAGCCTCTGTGATTCTGATTCCTGGGTGTGGCTGGTGTGAGGCCCCAGGCTGGCTCTGGTGGCCCCTCAGCACAGTCCCCTTTGCACAGATCTGTTCCTGTACTGTGAGGAAAACGTGGCTGTGCAGCTCACAAGGAGCTGGAGATCTCCCAGACTGGTGGTCGTAGTCACCCAGGAGCAGAGCAGCTTTTGGAAGTTGATTGGGAATGCTTGATTGTCCTGCAGCTCTGGGGAGTGCTCAGGGAGGAACCTTGCACAGGACCAGGCTGCTCCAAGCCTTACCAGCCTGTCCTTGGACACTTCCAAGTGGCATCTGCCTGCTGCCTCCAGGGATGGTTCCTTGGGAAGAATCACAGGATGATGGAGCTGAGCCGAGCAGAGAGCCTGGTGCCCTTGAGCAGCAGGGTTTGAAGTTCATGACACTGCTGTCACATTCCTTATATAAATGTCATACAGCCCCGGGAGAGGAGGGACTGCTGATTCCTGACTGTGCTCCTTATCCCTGACCATGGCTGTGGGCTGGAGGCTGATCTTGTGGGAGCAGAACTGGAGAGACACACCCAGCTTGTGCCAGCCCCCAGCGTGGGGCCCACCCAGGGCTGCTCTTGGTGCCTGCAGGGCTTGCTGCAGCAGAGGAATAACTTCCTTAGAGTGTGGGTATGCCTTCTGCAGCAGCAGAATAACTTTGTTAGAGTGTGGGTATGCCTTCTTCTGCAGCAGAATAACTTTGTTAGAGTGTGGGTATGCCTTCTGCAGCAGCAGAATAACTTCGTTAGAGTGTGGGATACCCTGTTCTGCAGCAGAATAGCTTTGTTAAAGGGTGGGATCCCCTCTGCTGCAGGAGAACAACTTCGTTAAAGTGTGGGATACCCTCTGCTGCAGAAGAATAACTTTGTTAAAGTGTAGGGTACCCAGCGGTGGATATCAGGTTCCAGGGCTGGCTCTTCCCAGGGTTTGGTCTCCATCCCCCTGTGCCTTGCAGAGTGGCTGTGCTGGGGTATAGAGAGGCTCTGAGAGGAGGAAGGCAGCGTGTTGAGCACCTGTTTGATGGCACAAGGCACAAGGTTAGACCTGAGCTCTGTTTTCAGATGGTTCTGATGGAGTAGCCTGGAAAGCTGCTGGGCAGGTTGCAGAGCAGTGGAAGCAGGGTCCCGAGGTTGCAGAGCAGTGGAAGCAGGGTCCCGAGGTTGCAGAGCAGTGGAAGCAGGGTCCCGAGGTTGCAGAGCAGTGGAAGCAGGGTCCCGAGGTTGCAGAGCAGTGGAAGCAGGGTCCCGAGGTTGCAGAGCAGTGGAAGCAGGGTCCCGAGGTTGCAGAGCAGTGGAAGTCTGCAGCAGCAGAATAACTTTGTTAGAGTGTGGGTATGCCTTCTGCAGCAGCAGAATAACTTCGTTAGAGTGTGGGATACCCTGTTCTGCAGCAGAATAGCTTTGTTAAAGGGTGGGATCCCCTCTGCTGCAGGAGAACAACTTCGTTAAAGTGTGGGATACCCTCTGCTGCAGAAGAATAACTTTGTTAAAGTGTAGGGTACCCAGCGGTGGATATCAGGTTCCAGGGCTGGCTCTTCCCAGGGTTTGGTCTCCATCCCCCTGTGCCTTGCAGAGTGGCTGTGCTGGGGTATAGAGAGGCTCTGAGAGGAGGAAGGCAGCGTGTTGAGCACCTGTTTGATGGCACAAGGCACAAGGTTAGACCTGAGCTCTGTTTTCAGATGGTTCTGATGGAGTAGCCTGGAAAGCTGCTGGGCAGGTTGCAGAGCAGTGGAAGCAGGGTCCCGAGGTTGCAGAGCAGTGGAAGCAGGGTCCCGAGGTTGCAGAGCAGTGGAAGCAGGGTCCCGAGGTTGCAGAGCAGTGGAAGGAGAGTCCCGAGGTTGCAGAGCAGTGGAAGCAGGGTCTCAAACTGTGTTTCAGTGCCCAGGGCTGCTCTGCTGTCGCAAAGGCTGGTGCCACATCCTTGGCTGGCCAGCCCTAACCCGTGTCCTGCAGGCCCAGGAGCTGCACAGGGCTCTGTGCTGCCAAAGCTTCTGCTGCTGGGGGACACGGACAGGATTGTGTCTCTCGCTCTGCCCAGGGACAGAAGGAGCTGCCATTCCACTCCCTGGCAAGGAGAGAAGGTTTCCAGAGGTGCTGGGTGTCTTCTTTGCTGCTGCTCAGATGTCACATCCTGTTGCTCTGCAGTCAGGGAAGGAGCCTCATCCTGTGGAAACTGCTGAGGAGTGTCGCCATTTGCGTTGGAATGCCTGCCTCAAGCCTGGCACCAGTTAGGATTTGCCAGCAGCAAATGATGTGACAGCACAACCTGGTCCTGGTGCTGGAGCATCCCATGCTCAAGGGGTTCAGTTTTGGAAAGGCTCCACAGGGACTGGGGAGCACTGGGACATGCTGGGAGCTATCCTGAGCTCAGGACTCACTGTGGAAAGGCAGCACAGGGACTGGAGAGCACTGGGATGTGCTGGGAGCCATCCTGAGCTCAGGACTCACTGTGGAAAGGCTCCACAGGGACTGGGGAGCACTGGGATGTGCTGGGAGCCATCCTGAGCTCAGGACTCACTGTGGAAAGGCCAGCACAGGGACTGGAGAGCACTGGGATGTGCTGGGAGCCATCCTGAGCTCAGGACTCACTGTGGAAAGGCTCCACAGGGACTGGAGAGCACTGGGATGTGCTGGGAGCCATCCTGTGCCTCCTGGAGCATCCTGAGCTCAGCTGTGGAAAGGCCAGCACAGGAACTGGGGAGCACTGGGATGTGCTGGGAGCCATCCTGAGCTCAGGACTCACTGTGGAAAAGCCAGCACAGGGACTGGGGAGCACTGGGATGTGCTGGGAGCCGTCCTGGCTCTCTGCCTGGGGCTGCTCTTTGCTGCTGCACACGTGGAGCTCTTCCCCTTGCTCTGGTTTTGCATTTTTGGGGTGAGTGTGTGCTTCATCAGGGCACTGGCAGGCTTGGAATTATTACATAGTAAATTTGATTTTCCCACAATGTGACCCATAAATTTTAAACCCAAAAAAGTTTAAGAAACCTCTTGTGTAGTGCAGGAGAGGTGACATCACCTGTGTTTGCTCACCTGGCTTGATTGGAATATGACAGAGTGGAGTCTTTTTGATGTTAAAAAAAATACAAGACTCCCATTTATCTTGTTTAATTTTAAGATTATCAAAGTTCCTATTGAGTAAAAAAAAAAAAAAAGTGCCACATTTTCTCCTTTAATTCGTCTGGCTTTTAATTTATTGCCATCAAAGTGTTGTTATGACCTTTTCCTACTGGGTTGAAGGGTCCTCAGTGTTTTTTATGGAATCATAGAGTGGCTTGGATTAGAAGGGACCTTTCAAATGTCACCCAGTGCCACCCCCTGCCATGGGCAGGGGCACTTTCCACTGTCCCAGATTGTTCCCTGCCCTGTCCAGCCTGGCTTTGGACACTTCCAGGGATCCAGGGGCAGCCACAGCTGCTCTGGGCCATGTTCTGCCACCTGTCCAGGCCACGACCCTCTGGTTTGGAGGTGGCTTTGTGACCCTGAGGTGGGTTTGTGATCTCTTCCTGTGAATGTGCAAGTTTTGTCTGATCCAGAGTTGTCTGGGGACCAAGGAGCAAAGTGTGGAATGATTCTCACACAAATGCAGCCCCACCTGCAGTTCCCTTTGCCTGCTCCAAGAGTGGGGCAGGATCATTTTGGTTCTGCTCTGCCACGCAGGCATCTCGTTGGCTTCACAGAGAGAGGAGAAGGCAGCAGAAGAGGAACTGATGGAGTGAAAATGGCATGTTTAAACACAGTGCTACAGCAAATCCAGTTCTCCCTTCTGCACTAGGCAGGTGCCCTGTGTGTAACAGACAGGGCCTTTGCTGCTTGGGGCCAGGGTTACGTACAGGAGTCAGGGATTACAGTAACCCCCACAGAAATCACGGGGCTGAAGCTTTTACCTGCCCTGAAACTGGTCCCTGTCTGCTGCAGTGTGCTCTGACTGTCACTGGAGGAGAGCAGGAACTCCCAGCCAGTTCCAACACATTGCAGAGGGAAACAGTCCCCAGCCGGGGCACTGGCCAGACTGGGACAGGCTGGAGGATAGACTTCAGCTGAAAAAGGGCTGTGCTCAACTCAGGAGCAGCAAAGCTAAGTCTGCAGGGAAGATAACTGATGGTTTGGAGGAAGTGCTGAAGTCAAATCTCCTACCAGGACTGGCAACCCAACACTATGCTCTGGTTAATAAGTCAAACTTTTCATTAAATACAGCTTGTTTCATCCTGTTACACAGTGTGTGCACACACACAGATCCCTCCTCAGGGGAGAACCCCAGAACTTCTCCATATTTCTGCTTCTGGAGTGATTAGGAAACTTACTTCTAATCTGTCATTTGTTAGATCATTGTTTTCATTGTATTTTATCTTGTGCAATCTCTTCCCTGCTGGCTGACCCATTGCCTGCTTGTCTTTGGTGTGATTCTATGCAGACCACTCCTGACTTCTTCCAGCCTTCCTTTTGCTGAGTTAGAGAAACCAAATTTCTCTGGTAAGAGGGATTTCCATTTATTCCCTGCCTTTTCTTTCACCTGGTCTGCCTGAGCTCAGGTTTGGTGACTATAGACAACATGAGAGAGTGTGTCCAGACCTTACTCCACTAAATTCCACACTTCTTTTTCCATTTCAGATATGGCAGTTCCTGCTCGTGGATGGGAATTTCTCTTTGTTCTTATTTTTATTACTTCTTTAGCTTTTCTTCTGTATCCTTCAGGACTTGGGGAGGTTTGGCCTCCAAACAAGATGCACTTAGAGATGTCTCTGCCTGTTTGTTCTGAGGCAGGTGATGCCAGGTTTAGTGGAAGTTTTCCATGTATTCATTCCACTGTTCCTTGGATAAATGCTCTCCTCCTGCAAGGCCTGCCCTTAGCAGCACAGCGTTGAAGTAGGTTTTAGGAGAGTTGTAAACTCCCCAGTCTTTATAGTCTTGTAATTCTGTATTAAATGATGGGTAAAAGGACGTTTAGAACAGTCTGAAACAGCTGGGCTGAGAAGAGTCTCAGTGGAATTTTATAGTGGAAGATATAGTGAAGCAAAAGGACTGCTCCAAGGATTTCACCACACAAGAAGGGTCAGTAAGAACAGGAATAAAAATTCTGTGCTGCTGAAGAGATGAAATGGAATGTGTTCTAGTGTTACCTGTTCCAGCTGAACCTGGGTGTAGGTTTTTGTCCTGTTTCTGCTTCTGAAATGGTTTGAGGATTGGTAGCTTTGGACAGTGCTTTTTGCTTCTCTTGAAGCATTTGAGTGTTTTCATTTCCAGAGAGACCCTGTCCTGCTGCATTCCATAGTTTGGCCAGGCCAGATCCTTGCAGGATTCTCTTCTTTTTCTGTCTCTGTGCCTGTGACAAAGCTGGCTCCCAACTGTGATAGGAAGGAAGTGCCAGCTTCCTAAGTCCCACTCTGTGTAGTTCATTAATGAGATAACTAATCCTGGAATCCCATTTTGTTGCTGAAGAGATGAAATGGAATGTGTTCTAGTGTTACCTGTTCCAGCTGAACCTGGGTGTAGGTTTTTGTCCTGTTTCTGCTTCTGAAATGGTTTGAGGATTGGTAGCTTTGGACAGTGCTTTTTGCTTCTCTTGAAGCATTTGAGTGTTTTCATTTCCAGAGAGACCCTGTCCTGCTGCATTCCATAGTTTGGCCAGGCCAGATCCTTGCAGGATTCTCTTCTTTTTCTGTCTCTGTGCCTGTGACAAAGCTGGCTCCCAACTGTGATAGGAAGGAAGTGCCAGCTTCCTAAGTCCCACTCTGTGTAGTTCATTAATGAGATAACTAATCCTGGAATCCCATTTTGTGTAGTTCATTAATGAGATAACTAATCCTGGAATCCCATTTTGTGCAGTTCATTAATGAAATAACTAATCCTGGAATCATAAAGCAGCCCAGGGTTTAGAGGGGAAGGAGCCTTGGTGAGGCTCTCAGCAGCCAGCCTGTCACATCCAGGGAGGTGACTCAGCACCTCCCCGTGGAGTTTGTCCCAGTGAAGGGTTGTTGTCACTGCAAACATTTCTTCCATGCCCCAAGATGAAATCAGACCTTTATATAGACACACAGCAGCACTCTGATCTGGATCTGGATCTGCAGCCCTGGCACACAGCTGTCAGATGGGGTCTCATATGATGTGTGAATATTCACGGAGCTGTAGGAACCTTGGGTTTTACTGATGCTTCAAATGTGGCCATATTCCATGTTTTAGAAGGCATCCTCGCTTCCTTCTTCCTTTGGGAAATGTGGTCACTGTCCTCAGGTCTCCTGGGGAAGGGATGTGCAGGAGCAGAGCAGCATCCTGAGCATGGCAGGTCCCTGTCACATCTGCTCCCAGTGCTGCTGTCCCTGGGTCAGGGGCGCTGGCAGGTCCCTGTCCCTAGTGCTGCTGTCCCAGTGGGGCTGTGCCAGTCCCTGTCCCTGTCCCCAGATCAGGAGCTGTGGCAGTCCCTGTCCCTGTCCCCAGATCAGGAGCTGTGGCAGTCCCTGTCCCTGTCCCTGTTCCCAGTGCTGCTGTCCCCAGTGGGGCTGTGCCAGTCCCTGACACTGTCCCCAGATCAGGGGCTGTGCCAGTCCCTGTCCCTGTTCCCAGTGCTGCTGTCAAAGGTCCCGTTTTTAGCTCTGTGCTTTGCACTGTGTTTTGCTGTGCACTGGTTTTGTGGAGGTGCTCAGTGGGAAGTCAGTGAAGTGCTCAAACTCCTGTGCCCCCCATCTCTGCCCTCCTGATACCCTTTCCTTTGAAAACTAAACGCACTGGAACAGAGGAAGGAATAATATCAGAGCCAGGAAACCTCCAGCCCGTGTCCAGGGGCTGCTCTCCTGCCAGGGCTGCTTTTCCTTTGTGTTCCTTTTCCACTGTCTGGGGTTAATTTAGCTCTCAGCAGTCACACAGCAATCTCCCTTTTGCTCACTGTTATTTTCAGCCTGTCTCCTTGTCCCCATGAGCTGTCACTGACCAAAGCCAGACAGATTTAGCTCTTCTCATCTTTCCTGGTGAATCAGTGCCTCCAGCTCCTGCTCTTCCCTGCCCCAGCTGTGTGCACCCAAGGTGAGCAGAATCCCAGAGTTATTTAGGTTAGAAAAGACCTCCAAGGCCATCGAGTTCAGCCTCTGACTGATCCACACCTTGTCACCAGCCCAGAGCCCTGAGTGCCACATCCAGTCATTCCCTGAACACCTCCAGGGATGGTGACTGCCGCCTCCCTGAGCAGCCCCTGCCAATGCCTGGTGACCCTTTCTGGGAAGAAATTCTTCTTGAGGCTCTGGTGTGACAGTTACAAATGATGTGTTGTGCCATATTACACTGACTGAACGTGTGTCAGAGTGGAGTGACAGGAGCTGAGGGGCCCAGAGCTCAGCAGGACAAAGGGGTCCTTCCACTGGTGGGTGCTCAGCTCCTGGTGCTCCCTGGATCAAGGTTTCTGGGCTGTTCATGCCCGTGTATGCCATCCATGGAGATGCCATGCATGGTTTTGTCTGATCCTCTCCCATTCCTTTTATACATTTCAGTCCCACAGAATCTAGTGGCAATCAATTATTAGTTTGCTTGAGCTTTATATCAAAAAGCATTTTTTGAGCCTGCCGCTGATATTTCATTTGGTATCTTACTGAGTTCCACTGAATATCCCTAATTCTTTTGTGATTACAAATATGGAATAATCATCTTCTATAAAGTTATGAAGGGCATGAGAAGATAAAAAGGGTCTGTCTCCCCCTCCTGAGTTGGAAGGCCCCCAGCCTCCCCTCATATGGAATTACTTCAATTCTGTCTGCTTTAGAGTAAAGCCACGCCTGACAGATCTTGGCAGAACCCAAATTCTTGTTTCTCTCCCGATGGTGTTACCTGGTTCTTGGCTTGTACACCACACACCTGTACCAGCCTTGGCTGAGGCCAGTGCCAGATCTTGGGGCATAGCTTCCATGTTTTGTACGAGTCTGCTTAGTGGACCTTCACCTCATCAGCCAAGTCTGGAGTCTTCTCAGAATGAAGTAGTTTGGGTTTTGAGGGACTGGTTTTTATAGAATTCAGCTGTTTCTAATGAGAGCCATTTGTGTGCCTGCTAAGAGCCACATGTGTTCCTCAGGTACTCCTGGAGTGGTGTCTGGGTGAGGGTCACAGGAATCCTTCTGGGTCTCTCAGTCCATCTGCACAATGTCAGGGGTCTCGGGGTACAAAAAGCCCAGAAGTTTGGAAATGCTCTATAAGCATCTCAGGCAAATGTTGGGACTCTTGAACACAAGTTGTCCAGCCCTTTTGATTTTTGAAAAGGTTGTTGATGGTATTTAATGGATTCTTCAGCTGCTGTTGAAGTGGGATCCCTCACCTTCACGTGGCACCTGTCCCTTGTCACACGTCTGTCCCACCGTAAATCCAAATCATTTATTGCAGTGTGCATCTCCTGTGTCAGTATGACAGGCTCAAATAAATCGTTTGGGAAGTGTAAATGCCAGCACTGGGCACTGAGAGTCAGGGAATCAGGTTGGAAAAGACCTTGAAGATCAGTGAGTCCAGCCATCAACCCAGCACCAGCACCATGATCATCACTAAACCGTGTCCTCAGGTGCCATATCCACATGTCTTTTGAACACTTCCAGATATAAGGACTCCACCCCTGTCCTGAGCAATCCATGTCAGGGCTGGACAGCCATTTACAGGAAGGAATTTTCCCAGTATCCCATCTAAACCACTCCTGGCACAACTTGAGACTGTTTGCCCTTGTCCTGTCCCTTGTTCCCTGGGAGCAGAGCCTCACCCCAGCCTTGTTCCACCTTCCTGTCAGGGAGTTGTGGAGACTGAGGAGGTCCCTCCTGAGCCTCCTTTTCTCCAGCTGAGCCCCCTCAAGCTGCCTCAGCTGCTCCAGACCTTTCCCCAGCTCTGTTCCTGTGTCTGGACTTGCTGATGCCCCTCAATGTCTTTCTGGTTCTGAGGCCACAGACTGACCCCAGCTGTGTGCATCCACACGTACAGCCATTTATAAATGGGTGCCTTTTCATCTTCTGGGTGTGAAGCCCTTGAGCCCCACTCCTGAGGGTGTGTTTGGAGGAAGAACTTGGATTTTCAGCAGCTCTGAGCTTTGTCCCTTGAGTGCTGTGGGTGCCATGGTTGGTGTCTGCCGTACCCCTGGTACGGGAATCCTCAGTGGTGAGTTGCACAGCAGCAAATTCAGACTGTCCCAAACCTCCTGGGCAGCACCCAGATGTCCCTGGCTGCTACCTGAGTCTGTCCAGGTGTGCAGCAGCTCTGGTGTGTGCAGTTACTTCTGAAAGCTGGGAATTCCTGCAGGAGCATGTGACTCTGTTAACAGAGAGGGCTGGGTGGGTGAGCTGCAGGGTGCCTTCCACCCAAACCATTCCATGATTCCATGTTCAAAGACAGTCACACCAAAAGCCATGTGAGAACTGGGTTGAGGTGGCCCCGGGTCATGTTTGGTGTGTCCCCAAAGAGGCACAGGCAGGGCCAGAGGCAGGACTGAGGGCACAGAGTGGAACTGCTTCCCTGGCTCGTGTTTGATGCTACTGATGGTGAATGGGAGCCCAGGGGGAGCCCAGGGGGAAGGATGGCAGCTCAAAATGTGGCAGCTTTTCCAATTTCCTCACTTTTCACTGCCACTGCAGCACTTCTGCTGTTCCTTGCTGTTCCTTGCTGAGGACCTGGGAGCGTGGTGTGCTCTCCGTGAAGGTTTGTGCTTTCTGCAGAGGGAGAAGCAGTGAGTTTTGGTGAGAAGCAGCACAGATCAGATCATCTGAGATGGGCTGTTCTTTTATTTGCAGGGTTCCCAGATGAAGGAAGGAAATTATGAATCTGACTCCATGTTCTTAGAAGGCTAATTTATTATTTTATGATCTATATTATATTAAAGAGTACTATACTAAACTGTACTAAAGAATACAGAAAGGATACAGACAGAAAGTTAAAAGATACTAATGAAAAACTCGTGACTCTTTCCAGAGCTTTGACACAGTTTGGCCCCAACTGGCCAATAAGTTAAAATAATTCAGAGCAGAAACCAATGAAACAATCACTAGTTGGATACACAATCTCCAACTACATTCCAAAGCAGCAAAACACAGGAGAAGCAAATGAGATAATATTGTTTTCTTTTTTTCTCTGAGCTTCTCAGGAGAGAAATCCTGGCAAAGGGATTTTTCTAGAAAATATGATGGTGCCAGGCTGTGGGTAGATCCCTGTGTTTGGGGGAAAAATACACAAAGAGTAAAATACTACCCAGTAAAGCCCATGGCAGGAGCAATGGCACGGAGGGAGCTGAGCTGCCCTGCTGGGGCAGCTCTGTGCTGTGGTTTCAGTGGTTTTGGTGTGGTTTTGTGGCAGTCCAGGCAGCCCAAGAGCAGCCTTAGGAAAGAGGAGCTTGGGGGAACAAACAGCTTCAGGGTTTAGAGCCAGAAACAGCCTGAGCTGCAACTTGAAGGGCCATTCCAGGCTGCTGGATCCAGGTCCTTCTTCTTGAGGCTCATGTTCACATCAGACCTCAAACAAACATCCACCAATCTCACCACACTGGTTTTTGTGTGATTTCCTTGGGAGTTTGAAATCTTTTCAGCCTACGTGTATTTATATCTAATTCATGCCCTTTTACTGCAGTTGTCTCAGTATTTTTAATCTGGCCTTTTTTCTCCTTGGTGTTTTGCTTTTCAATGTGTGTTGCTGAAAGTTCTTCCTCCTCAGGCCAGTTGGCTTTTCTGGCAGGTTTCCCCATGGTTTTAGACTGGTTTGCTGAATTTGTGAAATCCAGGGGGTTTGTGGCATATCTTTCTGTTAGTTTACAGCATCAGCTTCCCATGCAGCTGGAAGTGACTTTCTGTGACCAGTGGCATCAGGGAGTCCTCAGTTGTTGTCCAAAATCATGATCCTGTCCAATGGATTCAGGCACTGAGCAGACCTGGGAAATTCTGGGATCCTGCTCTTAGACCAGCCTATGATCCCTGCCTGAAGCCCTGGTTTGCTGTCATTCCTGTGATCCCTGCCTGAACTCTGGGTTTGCTGTCATTCCTGTGATCCTTGCTGAAGCCCTGGTTTGCTGTCATTCCTGTGATCCCTGCCTGAACTCTGGGTTTGCTGTCATTCCTGTGATCCTTGCTGAAGCCCTGGTTTGCTGTCATTCCTGTGATCCCTGCCTAAAGCCCTGCTTTGCTGTCATTCCTGTAATCCCTGCCTGAAGCCCTGGTTTGCTGTCATTCCTGTAATCCCTGCCTGAAGCCCTGGTTTGCCGTCATTCCTGTGATCCTTGCTGAAGCCCTGGTTTGCTGTCATCCTTAGAAACTTCTGTGTTGAATGTAGAATTACACAATTTCCTGATGACCAGCATCATCAAGTCCAGCTTCTGGCCCTGCACAGAACAGCCCCAGAAATCCTCCTATGTGCCTGAGAGCATGGTCTGAGCACTCCCTGGACAATACAGATGTGAGTCTTCAGAGCATTTCTAGAGTCCCGTGAGTCTGGGTGGAAAAACATAGGTTTTGTACTTAGCTCCTAATAGACATGGTCATGCAAGAAACATTGTCTGGTCCGGAGCTGGTTTGAGTTGAGCTGTCTTGCTCTGTCTCCTCACTACCCCATTTCTGTCTTACTTGGGTATTCCAAAAGTCGGAATTTTACTTTGTTTCTGGCTCTTGTACCAGTGACAGTGAAGTGATGGTAGGTTGTAGGAGTGTGCTTCTTGATGACAGAGTGACAGAACTATCCTTTGTCCTCCAAAAAAGGAAAGAAGCTCAGAAGTTTCTCTCAACGATTAGGTGAAAAGCCACCTCATAGGACCTCAAGGACTTCACTAAAAACTTGAGGGCATCTAATTAGAAACTAAAAAGTCCCGCCTGAACAATCAGGTAGAAAAAGAAGATAACAAAAGAACTAGGGGCTTTTGTGAGGTGTTTTTACCAGGAGCAGACCTCTGCACCTGGCTCAGGTTTTTCTGTTTGTTATTTTGCCTTTTATTAAACCTTTTTTGTTTCTAACACTGCAGCAGAAGTCATCCTGCTTAATTTATGACCCCAGAACAGTAGTTGAGCTATCCTTGGGTATATTATATTTCTTTCGAGAGCTTATGAGACCTAGCTCCAAAAATGAAAATATAATAGTAGGTCTGGGACCAGGGATTTCCCTGGGACGATCCCTGAGTGTTCTGCTGTGCTGTTAGCTGGCACCAGAGGACCTGGCAGAGCAGAGCAGAGCACCTCAGCTTGTTTCAGGTTCGGTTTTTGTTTCAACCTTAGCAGAATGTGGAGCTCCACAAGACGTTGGTTCAGTCATTGCAGAAATGAAAGAGGGTTGGGAGGGAAGTGTTAGGGAAGGTAATCTCCTGCTTCCTGTGCTGCCCATGCTGTGGCCATGTGCAGCTGACACTGACGCTTGACATCTCTGCAGCAGCCTCTCTCCATCCTGGGCTTTGTTTCTAAAAAGGTGATTGACAAGGAGGACAGCCAGTTTGGTTCTCTGGAGGAGTCTGTGCTCACTTCTGTCACTTAGCTCAGCAGCTCCTTGGTCCTTGGCCCTGAGAGAGCCCTGTCTGTCCTGTTCCTTTCCCTGTGTCCTACCACGTGCTCCGTGTCTTCCTTCTCGTGACTGTGGCATTGGGAATGGTTCATGCTGGTGTCCTTAAAAGAAACAGCTTCAGCTGTTGGCAGTGGGCATGGCTGGGTGTGTGGAGGTGGGAGGCAGGAAGGAGAAGACTCGTGGATTGCTCAGCTGTGATCCTGAGCAGACGGGGTTTTTGGAGCTGTGTGTTGATTTCCATCAATACAACAAAGCCAAGTGTCCATCCAGAGTGTTCTGGACAAGGTGCCACCCTTGTCACTGCACACTGCGCTGGGGTGGCCTGGAGTGCCCCAGTGGCTGCTGGAATTACACTCAAGGGGAGCCATGGCAGAGCCAGGCTGTGGTGTGAGCCTGTCCCTGTCCTGTCACCCAGTTCCAGTCCATGGCTGCCCAGTTTGCCTCGTGGTGGAATCCCCTCTGCTGTGTCCACTTGGGCAAGCTGACTGCTGGGTCAGGGCTCAGCTGTGGGAAGGGATCTGTGTGTTCCATGCGTTGTGGGGGTGCTGCCTCTGAGGCATGAGTGCCGTGGCTCACCCACAGGTGCCATGCCTCACTCACAGGTGCCACAACTCCCCCAGTGTGTCCCACAGGTGCCACAGCCCCCCCACAGGTGGCACAGCCCTCCCAGTGTGTCCCACAGGTGTCCCAGCTCCCCCACAGGTGTCCCAACTCCCCCAGTATGTCCCACAGGTGCCACAGCCCCCCCCCACCAGGTGCCACAGCTCCCCCAGTGTGTCCCATAGGTGCCATGCCCCCCAGTGTGTCCCACAGGTGCCACAGCTCTCCCACAGGTGGCCCAGCTCCCCCAGTGTGTTCCACATGTATCACAGCCCCCGCAGTGTCCCACAGGTGCCACAGCTCTCCCACAGGTGGCCCAGCTCCCCCAGTGTGTTCCACATGTATCACAGCCCCCGCAGTGTCCCACAGGTGCCACAGCTCTCCCACAGGTGGCCCAGCTCCCCCAGTGTGTTCCACATGTATCACAGCCCCCGCAGTGTCCCACAGGTGCCACAGCTCTCCCACAGGTGGCCCAGCTCCCCCAGTGTGTTCCACATGTATCACAGCCCCCGCAGTGTCCCACAGGTGCCACAGCTCTCCCACAGGTGGCCCAGCTCCCCCAGTGTGTTCCACATGTATCACAGCCCCCGCAGTGTCCCACAGGTGCCACAGCTCTCCCACAGGTGGCCCAGCTCCCCCAGTGTGTTCCACATGTATCACAGCCCCCGCAGTGTCCCACAGGTGCCACAGCTCTCCCACAGGTGGCCCAGCTCCCCCAGTGTGTTCCACATGTATCACAGCCCCCGCAGTGTCCCACAGGTGCCACAGCTCTCCCACAGGTGGCCCAGCTCCCCCAGTGTGTTCCACATGTATCACAGCCCCCGCAGTGTCCCACAGGTGCCACAGCTCTCCCACAGGTGGCCCAGCTCCCCCAGTGTGTTCCACATGTATCACAGCCCCCGCAGTGTCCCACAGGTGCCACAGCTCTCCCACAGGTGGCCCAGCTCCCCCAGTGTGTTCCACATGTATCACAGCCCCCGCAGTGTCCCACAGGTGCCACAGCTCTCCCACAGGTGGCCCAGCTCCCCCAGTGTGTTCCACATGTATCACAGCCCCCGCAGTGTCCCACAGGTGCCACAGCTCTCCCACAGGTGGCCCAGCTCCCCCAGTGTGTTCCACATGTATCACAGCCCCCGCAGTGTCCCACAGGTGCCACAGCTCTCCCACAGGTGTCCCACCTCCCCCAGTATGTCCCATAGGTGCCATGCCCCCCCCAGGTGCCAGGGCCCCCCCGGTGCCAGAGGGTGACTCAGAGGTGCTGTTTCTCTTGAGCAGAGCTGTCCCCTGTGCCCTGACCCGTGCCCTGTCCCTTGTGCTTGCAGCTGACGCTGACCATCGTGCGGCAGACGGGGGGGCTGGGCATCAGCATCGCGGGGGGCAAGGGCTCCACGCCCTATAAGGGGGACGACGAGGTAAGGCCTGGGCCCTGCCACTGCTGGGGACTGCTTCTCCCAGCTGGAGGCTGTGTCCCTCCGTGGGAGCTTTGGGGCCGGGTGGGAGCAGCCCTGGGTGCCCCCACGGGGGGCTTGGTGGGCTGGAGCACACTCCTGCCCCTGAGCCAGGATGGTCTGAGCTGGAGCAGCCGTGGGAGCAGGGGGTTCCTCCCCAGCTGTGGGGCACAGGGTGTGGGGCTGCTCCCCACCTGGCCTCAGCTGCATCGTGTGATTCCAGTTCCACTGGAACAGGGTTACGGGGTCGTTCCCTGGTCTTGTGCCTCACCTGGGGCAGCCCTGCTGGGGAGTTTCTGTCCCCCTCATCACTTTGGGACAGCCCTGCAGTGGGGTTCCTGTCCCACTCATCACCTTGGGCAGCCCTGCCAGGGGGTTCCTGTTCCCCTCATCACCTTGGGACAGCCCTGCAGTGGGGTTCCTGTCCCCCTCACCACCTTGGGGCAGCCCTGCCAGGGGGTTCCTGTCCTCCTGGTCACCTTGGGGCAGCCCTGCAGTGGGGTTCCTGTCCCCCTCATCACCTTGGGCAGCCCTGCCAGGGGGTTCCTGTCCCCCTCACCACCTTGGGGCAGTCCTGCCAGGGGGTTCCTGTCCCCCTCATCACCTTGGGGCAGTCCTGCAGTGGGGTTCCTGTCCCCCTAGTCACCTTGGGGCAGCCCTGCAGTGGGGTTCCTGTCCCCCTCATCACCTTGGGCAGCCCTGCCAGGGGGTTCCTGTCCCCCTCATCACCTTGGGGCAGTCCTGCCAGGGGGTTCCTGTCCCCCTCATCACCTTGGGCAGCCCTGCCAGGGGGTTCCTGTCCCCCTCACCACCTTGGGGTAGCCCTGCAGTGGGGTTCCTGTCCCCGTCTTGTCACCTTGGGACAGCCCTGCCAGGGGGTTCCTGTCCCCCTCATCACCTTGGGGCAGTCCTGCAGTGGGGTTCCTGTCCCACTCACCACCGTGGGGCAGTCCTGCCAGGGCGTTCCTGTCCCCCTCATCACCCTAGGGCAGTCCTGCCAGGGCGTTCCTGTCCCCCTCATCACCTTGGGGTAGTCCTGCTGGAGGGTTCCTGTCCCCCTCTTGTTCACTTGGGGCAGCCCTGCCAGGGGGTTCCTGTCCTCCTGGTCACCTTGGGGCAGCCCTGCAGTGGGGTTCCTGTCCCCCTCTTGTCACCTTGGGGCAGCCCTGCAGTGGGGTTCCTGTCCCCCTCATCACCTTGGGGTAGCCCTGCAGTGGGGTTCCTGACCCCCTCACCACCCTGGGGCAGCCCTGCAGTGGGGTTTCTGTTCCCTCTCCCCAGCTCCTGAGCTGCTATGTCCCCTCATTCTGGGTTCAGGACTGGCATGGGGCTGGGGCTGAGAGGCTGAGGGGTCTCTGCACTCTGGAGGGGTAACGAATGGGCTCTCCATAGAAAAGAGGTTTTGTTTCCAGGGCATCTTCATTTCCCGTGTGTCTGAGGAGGGTCCTGCAGCTCGGGCAGGAGTCCGTGTCGGTGACAAGCTCCTGGAGGTAAGGACTGACTTCTGACAAAGCAAATGCTTCTGAGAGCTTGGAGGGGAGGTGTGAGGTGATTGGAAATGGACTTGCATCATAAGTGTTTTAGACCAAATTAAGCATTAGGGATGTGTAAGAGCTAAACAAAATCCCTTTGGCTCAGAGATAGTTGTTTAATTCATGTTACCATGAATCTTTTGTTGCTTTATAAGCTCCTGCATTTACTCTGGCCCAGGTCTGAACTGTTGTGTGGCCCAGGTGGGAAGTAATACAATACAAGAATACAGTGATATTTATTCATTCATTGGGCAGAGCAAAAGTGAACCCTGTCAATAACTTCTTACCCAGGGAGCCAGCATGGGGATTGTTTGGGTGGGAAGGAACTTTAACATCTCATTTCACCCCCTGCCATGGGCAGGTACACCTTGCACTAGCCCAGGCTGCTCCAAGCCCCATCCAGCCCAGGCTGCCTGGGCCTGTTCCCCTGGTTCTCTCTTATGTGCCACACTAAGGATGATCTGCTCCATGACATTCCCCACACCTGGGAACTGTCACACTGACAGCTCCGGGTGTTCCAGGGTGTGGGCAGGTGCATGTCCCTTCTGGAAGATGGACAAGGGTCGACCTGAGTTGTGTTGAATTGTGCTGAATTTTGTTGGTGGAGGTGGTTCTGTGGGGGGTTATCTGTCTGGGATGTTACCTGTAGGATGATAGAGGTGTAGGGAATTCAGGACTCCCTGTGGGGAAGGAATTCCTCTGAAAGGGCCTTTCCTTGGCTGCCCTGGCCTGGGACAGGCAGCAGTGCTGTGGGAATGCAGGGAAAACTCCCAGAGGTGTGGGCACACCTGTGGGAGCAGGGCCCAGGTGGGGTGTGAGGGGCTGAGCCAGTTCCCCTGGGCAGCAGTGGATAGGGTTGGGCTGGGTGTGAGGGGAGGCTGGGTGTGAAACTGGGGCCGTGAGAGTTGGGCTGTGTGTGAGGGGACACTGGGTGTGAAACTGGGGCTGTGAGAGTTGGGCTGGGTGTGAGGGGACACTGGGTGTGAGGTTGGGGCTGTGAGAGTTTTGGGGCTGGGTGTGAAGGGACACTGGGTGTGCGGTGGCTGTGAGAGTTGGGCTGGGTGTGAGAGGACACTGGGTGTGAAACTGGGGCTGTGAGAGTTGGGCTGGTTGTGAGGGGACACTGGGTGTGAGGTTGGGGCTGTGAGAGTTGGGCTGGGTGTGAGAGGACACTGGGTGTGAGGTTGGACCTTTGTGCAGGTTGGGGCTGGGTGTGAAGGGACACTGGGTGTGCGGTTGGGGCCCTGTTGGTGAGGGCTCTGTGTTGTGCTGTGTGTGAGGTTGGGCTCTGTGTCAGGGCAGGCTGTGTGTGGGACTGGGGCTGGTTGTGAGGTCAGGGCTCTGTTTTTTGGGGCTCTGTATCAGAGCGGGCTGGGTGTGAGGTTGGGGCTGTGTGTGAGGACAGGGCTCTGTGTAGGTCAGGCTGGGTCTGAGATCAGGGCTCTGTGGTTTTTGGGGCCCTGTGTCAGGCTGGGTGTGAGGCTGGGGCTGTGTGAGGTCCGGGCTGTGTGAGGTCCGGGCTCTGTGGTTTTTGGGGCCCTGTGTCAGGGCCGGCTGTGTGAGGTCCGGGCTCTGTGGTTTTTGGGGCTGTGTGTCAGGCTGGGTGCGAGGCTGGGTCTGAGATCAGGGCTCTGTGGTTTTTGGGGCCGTGTGTCAGGCTGGGTGTGAGGCTGGGGCTGTGTGAGGTCCGGGCTGTGTGAGGTCCGGGCTCTGTGGTTTTTGGGGCCCTGTGTCAGGGCCGGCTGTGTGAGGTCCGGGCTCTGTGGTTTTCGGGGCTGTGTGTCAGGCTGGGTGCGAGGCTGGGGCTGTGTGAGGTCCGGGCTCTGTGTTCTTTGGGGCTCTGGTTCAGGGCCGGCTGTCGCTGTCCCTGCCCAGGTGAACGGCGTGTCGCTGCACTGTGCCGAGCACCACGTGGCCGTGGAGGCGCTGCGGGGCTCGGGCAGCTCGGTGTCCATGACGGTGCTGCGGGAGCGCATGGTGGAGCCCGAGAACGCCATCACCGTCACCCCGCTGCGGCCCGAGGACGACTACAGCCCCCGGGAGCGGCGCGGGGGGCTGCGCTTCCCCGAGGGCCCCGAGCCGGCCCCGGCCACCGAGCGCTTCTCCACCTGCCTCATGCGCAACGAGAAGGGCCTCGGCTTCAGCATCGCTGGTGGCAAGGGCTCCACGCCTTACCGGGCTGGGGACACGGTCAGTCTGAGCCCTGGGGCCCCAATCCTCCTCGTCCCCGGGCGTGCAGCAGTGCAGCCCGGCCCTGGGCTGGTGGGCTGGGTGCTCTACAGTCAGGGAATCTCAGAATTCTAGGATGGTTTGTGTTTGGAAGGACCTTAAACCTCACCTTGTGGTGGCCAGGTTCCACTGTCCGGGGTTGCTCCAAGCCCTGCCCACCATGGCCTTCAACGCTTGCAGGGATCCGGGGGCAGCCACAGCTGCTCTGGGCACCCTGTGCCAGGGCCAAACCACCCTGAGAGGGAACAATTCCTTTTCAGTATCCCATCCATCCCTGCCCTCTGGCACTGGGAAGCCATTCCCCCTTGTGCTGTCACTCCAGGCCCTTGTCCAAGTCCCTCTCCCTCTTTTTTATAGAAGGGGGGTGGCTGGGGCTCCCAGTCCCTGCCAGTGACACCTAATCCCACTGCTGCCCTCTTGGCACAGATTCCAGGCTCTGGGCCACGGCAGGACTTGGCTGCCAGGGGCTCTGGGAGCAGAGGGGTTGTGTGGAGTGGGGAACAGACAGGGAGCATCAGGGCAGGGGGAAGGTCTGTGGGGGGGAGAGGACTGAGACCAGCCTGGGTTTGGAGGGCCAGGCTCAGGCAGGGACAGCCGGGCTGCTCTGACCCTCGTGCCTGTGCTGCAGGGCATCTTCATCTCCCGGATCGCAGAGGGTGGGGCAGCCCACCGGGACGGGATCCTGCGCGTCGGAGACCGAGTCATCTCGGTGAGTGCGGGCGCAAGGGAGGGGCTGGCCCGGCTGCCTGCCCTCCTCGTGCAGGGCTGCTTCTCTGCTACTGGAGCTGCATTTTGGGACTCCTTTTTTCAGCTCCTGAGCCTTCTAGGAGAGCGTTTAATTTGGGTGGTTCTCCCCTGTGTGGTGGTGGGTGCAGTTACACCTCCCCCTTCCCCAAATGCTTCATGCAAGGCATGGCGTGGAGAGAGGGGACACGGCAGCACTGCCCAGCCTGGTGTCCCTCTGGAGTCTGGGGGGCTCGGCCACGGGGAGGGGGAGCCCCTTGGGGCACAGTGGGGTGGGCTGGAGCCAGAAGGAGCTGCCCAGGGGTGCTCTGGAGCAGGGCAGGGCTACCCCAGTGCTTCCCTGCTTCCCGTGGGGCTCTGCTGTGCTGTCCCTGCAGATCTCACTGCTCTCACCTCGTGTCTCTACCTCCTGGTCCTCACTCCCCTCTGCGGGAGCCTCTCCTCAGCCTCCTGACCCTCTTCCCACGCTCGCATGCTGCCTCTGGGAAACCTCCAGCTCCTGGTGCTGGTGGTGGGTTTCTGGCCCAGCGCTGTGGTAAGAGCACGTGTTACCCCAGCGCTGGCGTGAGTAAACACTGATACAGCCTCGTCAGTGCTGGCTTCTGTCTGCTCTATCCCTGGGCTGGGGCTGGCTCGTGTTTGCTCAGGCACAACATTTTAGTGGAGCTTGGGCCCAGGTCTGACACTGGTGTCTTGTCAGGAAGCTTGAACTGGTATGGCATCTCCACTGCCTTCTAGTGCTCCCCACTGCCCGAAATCCAGCCTTGACCCTGATTAATGCCAGATAGACTGGATTGTTTTGGATTTGCTGATGTTTTGATGCTCCATGGTACAGAGGCAGTACTGAGGCTCATCATTTGCGGTTGGTTTGCTCAACCTGTGGAAAAAGGAGACACAAAACCTTAGAACAGATTCAAAAGTCAAACCTGCCTCCACCCTGCTTCAGCAGCTCTATTTATATCCATGGGCAGCTTCGTAGGAAAAGCAGATCTAATTCCCTAGTAATAGCTTGCAGTGGATTCTTTATGGGATGTGTGACTTCAAGGCTTACAGAGTTGGAGCCTCTGCTGGATTTTGATGTGGCTGAGGCATTGCTGTCATCCTTCCTGACACCCCAGCGGGGTCCCCATGGCTACCTGTGCTGAGGTGTGTGTGACCAGGGCTGTTTGGTCATCATTCCTGACAACCCCAGCAGGGTCCCCTCTGTTCCCTGTGCTGTGTGTGACCATGGAGGTTTGGTCATCATTCCTGACACCCCCAGTGGGATCCCCTCAGGTCCCTGTGCTGAGCTGTGTGTCACTCTCATAGAGGATTGGTGCTGAGCAGGAGCTGAAGCTCAGATCCCATGGTCACCTCTGAGGAGTGCAGGAACATGCCGCCTTTCAGGAGAACACTCCCAGGATTACTCCCAGGACTCCCAAGCCTGCTTACCACACTCTTTGGAAGCAGCAATTGCCCATTTTTATTGGAAACCTTTCACGATGCCATGGTTTTTAGGATGTGGGTGCAGGTTGCCTGTATCTGCATGGGGAAGGGGAGGACCCTGTCTGGGTACAGGGCCCATTTCCAAAGCCATGCTCTCCTGGTCATGCTCAGCTCTCACTTTACCAAAGAATTCTGTTTTCTTAAGAAAATAAATACAGCACTGCTTCCTGCTCTTCCCCTGTGCTCTAAATCCTCCTGGACTTCTCAGGAGAAGAACTAGGAATGCTCCTTGACTTTCTTAGGGGAGCTTTGAGCACAGGGATTGAAGAGCCCAGCTGGGTCTCCCCTGAGTTAACACCCCTCAACATGCCCCAGTGCCTGTCACTCATTCCCTGTGTTCCTGTGTCTCTTGGGAGTCATTTTGTGGGGGGAAGACACTGGGCAGGGACCTGCTGGGGGTGCTGGAGCGTTGGAGCTGTGGGATGGGAATCCAGCAGGGCGGGTGCAGGATTGGGAGCAGTTGCTAAGGGCAGCTGATTTTTTTGGGATCAGACTGAGAAGAAAACTGACAGTGGGGAGATGTAGGATAGTGGTGGGTGACACGTGGAATCCTAATCATGCAGTGTGACCCCTTAGAGATTTGCCAGGATAATATAATTCCCTGGCACACAGAGAAACATGTGGAGCAGGGGAAGGACAGACACTGTCCCTTCCCCATGGCACTCAGAGAGCCATGCTGCATGGCTGGCCTCGCTCTCTAGCTAGATAAAGGCCATGGAAAATTAGCTGCCCCAAAAGCTGGGTAGCCACCAGGATTCCAGGCAGGGGAGAGTTACTGGCTGAAGTGCTCCAGGGGCTGTTACATTTGAGACAGCCCTGACTCCTGGAGTCCTGTGCCCTGCTCCCTGCTCCAGGGATGCACTGCTGTGCCCTGCTGGTCTGACCCCTCTCATCCTGTCAGGGGCAGCAAAACAGCAGAGGTGATGTGAGAAATGAGAGTGCTGCAGCAGCTCTGTGTGTGCAGTGTCATACAGTCAGAGCAAGGCTTGGCTTGGAAGAGACCTTAAAATTCATCTTGCTCCCTCTCAATGAGCATGTTTGGCCTTGGTGTGGTGATAAAAACAAAGAGCCAAGTCTCTCCTGCGTGCTGCCTTTGTTAACCATCAGAGGACCCGAGGAATCCTCCCTTCCCAGTCCCCTGCACACACAGCTGCTGCTTTCCCTGCTCCCAGCTGCAGCCATCAGCAGGGGAGGGTGCAGACACAGCTGGTCCCAGGGGCAGTGCCTGTACAGGTGCCCACCACAGGTGTGCTCACAGGGCAGGAGCACAGCCAGCTCCTCCCTGGTGCTGCCCTCTGGCTCAGCAGGGTTCGGCTTGCTGGGGGACGGCACACGTCCTCCCTCCCTCAGCCCACAGTGCTCCTGCAGCAGCTCTCCAGCCTCTGCTCCAGCAGCCAGCTCTTACCGGCTCTTTGGTCAGACCCAAGCCTTTCATCCCGCCTCTGGGCCGCCTCTTGAGTCTTCACACGTTTTGGATTCGTATTTGCTGGCTAGTCCAGCTTGAGTTTTACCAGGAGCTCTCCACAGAGAGTTCTGTACCCAGAGCAGAGTGAACCCAGAGTTCTGTTCTGTACCCAGAGCAGAGTGAACCCAGAGTTCTGTTCTGTACCCAGAGCAGAGTGAACCCAGAGTTCTGTTCTGTACCCAGAACAGAGTGAACTGGCCCAGTAAATAGAGAATGTGGGGAGAAAGCAGAGCAGATGTGCACTCAGGCCCAGGGCTTGGCCAGACCAGCACTGACCAGCAGCCTCTTGTTCTCCCCTGTATTTCCCCATGCTTGTTCCTCACCTCCAGTCCTCTTTCTGTTCTGCTAAATGTCCCATAATGAGTGCTGCATATTCCCACAACACCTCCTTCAAGCTTCCTGCAGCCACTTGGCCCTTTCCTACAAGAGATGTGCTGAGACAGCCCTTTGTAATCTCCATTTCTTCTGCAGATTGGTTGCCAGGTTTGGTCACACTGCTCTAATGTGGTGATTCTTTTGTGTGATTGCTTTTGATGACTCTTTGAGGATCCATCTGGGGGTGTCTGAACCTGCACTCCCTTAGGGGCTGTGCACCTGTGTGGTGAATTTGTCACCTTTCTTGCTTGGTGCCCTGTCCTGTGCTCAGCAGCCATTGCCCAGGTCCCTCTCCTCCTTCCTCTTCCTGCAGGCACCTGCCAGCTGCTGCCCTGACATCCTTCTGGTTCATGCCAGAGGTGTCCTCTGGGGACAGTGCTCTCAGCAGAGGTGACACTGCGTAGTTCCCAGGACAGCACAGGGCTGTGCTTCTCCCTCGCTGTCCTGAGGAGAGCAGTGCCCACGGCCATGGGTGGGACAGGACAGGTGGGAGCTGGCAGGGTCACGGAGGGTCAGGACAAAGCCCTGCATGCCAGCTTAGTCCAGAAACTGCTCTCTGGGAAGGAGCTGGGGAGTTACAATAATATTTCTAGGAATCAGGGGCAGTGGGGAGTTGGCCTACAAGGCCCAGTTGCTATGACTGTTACAGTCATGTTGTTATTTCATGAGCTGATCAAAGCCCATCTTGGCAGCTCCTTTTTTCATGTCCTCTTTGCTCATTTTGGAAAGCTTTTCCAGCACCTAATGACTAGAAACCTTTTAATTTTCAGCTTCAACTTTTTCCTGTCTAGTTTTGTTGTTCTGGCTGTGTTCTCTCAGCTCAGCTCTCCTCAGGTTTCTGCCCCTTATACATCCATGGAAAGCAGTCATGTCCTTTCCAGTCCTTTGAGTTTCTAGGGAGGTAGTTTTAAATCTTAATTTTGTAGGAAAGGCTCTCTGTTCTTTCAGATCTCTCTGTACCTGAGGTCACTTGTAATGCCTTAGAGCTGGCTGCCATGACCTGGCCCAGCACGGGCAGCCAGTGGGGCAGTGACCAGTGACACTGATGGTCACTGTCAGCCATCAGATGTGCCTGCAGTGTCAGTGTCGGGGCTTTGGGTGACTGATGAGGGCAGGTGGCTCAGTGGCACGGCAGCAGGTGCTTCTACACGTGCCTGTGCTGCTGGAAACCGCTGGTTTTGCTTCTCCCACCTGGAGACATTTGGCTGTGGGAGGTGGAACATCACCCCTGGCCTGCGTGGTCCCCTGGAGCACCTTGTGAGGCGTGCAGGGAACGGGGGAAAGGGACAGGAGAGCTGAGTAGGAAGGGAACTGGGGTCAGTGGGAGCGCGCAGGTGCCTGCGTCCCTCTGCCAGGTCGGAGGGAGCTGGGGGACCACGAGGTGCTTTGGGGCACAGGCGTTTGCGGGTGCCGGCAGGACAGGGCTCGCCAGGGCTCGGCCGAGCGCCGCGGGGCCGCTCTGACGCCGGCTTTGTTCTAGATCAATGGGGTAGACATGACAGAAGCCAGGCATGATCAGGCCGTAGCGCTGCTTACCGCGGCCTCCCCCACCATCGTGCTGCTGGTAGAGAGAGAGGGCGCCGAGCAGCCCGGCGAGGGAGGCTCGCCCCGCGGGCGCATGCACTCCCCCCCGCCGCCCCCCGGCCCCGGGGACAGCCCGCCCGAGGAGACGCCTGCGCCGGCCCGGAACCACCTCTGCAGAGGGATGGAGGATCAGTACCCTGTCGAGGTGAGCTGCGCTTCGGGGGGCAGGGCGCAGTCCTGAAAGATCGGCGCTGTGATGGGGACCGGCCTGCCGGGTTCTTGGGAGGTGTTGTCGTAGAAAGGCTTGGGCTTAGGGTGGAAGGGTAAAAACCCATCCAGACCCACCCCCTGCCATGGGCAGGGACACCTTCCACTACCCCAGCTTGCTTCAAGCCCTGTCCAAGCTGGTCTTGAAAACTTCCAGGGATGGGGCAGGCCCAGCTTCTCAGGGCAACCGGTATCAGGGCCTCCCCACCCTCACAGGGAAGGATTTCTCCTCAGTATCCCATCTAACCCTGCCCACTTTCAGGGGAAACCTGTTCCCCCTTGTGTCACTCCAGGTCCTTGTCCAAAACCCCTCTCCAGCTCTCTTGGAGCCCCATTCTAGCTCTTCTCCAGGTTGCAGAGTCCCACATGGGGAGCCCCCTTGTCCCATGAGTGTTCACCTTGTGCTTACCCATGCAAAACACCCCTGACTCCATGTTTGTCAGTGTTTGTGGTCTGTATATGATATCCTTCATTGCCTTTGACTCTGCTTCTTGTTCCCTTAAGGAAATCCACCTGGTGAAAGCAGGTGGTCCCCTGGGCCTCAGCATCGTCGGAGGCAGTGACCACTCCAGCCATCCCTTTGGGATTCATGAGCCAGGTGTCTTCATCTCCAAGGTAGAGTCCCAGGAGAGCTGCTCTGGGTGTTCCTGAGCTGTTGGTTATTGGGATTAAGGTGAAGGATTTTGATGTGAGTCCAGATGTACAGGATGGATTTGTGAAATAAGGGCATAGGACAGAGATGTGTGAAGGGTTGTTTGTACTGCAAGTGCTGCTGCTGGAGCCATCTGAGGGCATGGAAAAGCCTCAGACCTTTATAATCCATGCTGAAGCCTTTGGAGGGATCCCAGTCGGCTTTTGAAATTGCTAGGTTCACCTTGGCTTTAATGAGTCCTGGGAAGATGCTGGCATTGCAGAAAGGGGGAGAGTGTGTGGCTGCTGGGGCACCCAGAGCTGCTCTGCTGCACTCAGGCCAGTGTCCTTTGATCCCACATTCCCATTCCAGTGGTGATGCCATTCAGGGGCAGCACACAGGCTGGCCACTGGCTGCAGCCCATTCCCTCACATGCTCTTGGGAATAGGGATGCTGGAGAGGACATCCCTGCAGGGCCCCATCTGCTTCCTGACTTCTCTTGTCACTTGGAGGTGCTGAACCTGACTCCTCTGACACCTGTGGCTGGGTTCACACCTTGTTGAGGGCTGTTTGGAATTCTAGGAGTGATGCCTGCCAGGCCTCTTCCTTCATGTGCCCATGGTTTTTCTTGCAGTGCATCAGCAGGTCAGTGAGGCAGGATTTGCTCTTCTCAAAGCCTAACTGACTCTTTCCCACCATCCCTGTGTCCCATGTGCTCACAGATTTCCTTGCTGACTCCTTTTTTTCACCAGGAACACAGGTTTGGTTATATGTTCAGCTCTCAGGAGCCCCTGTAGAGCACTGGGTGAGGACTGGAGCAGTACTGGTGCTGTCAGTCCTTGTTACAGTCACAGGCAAAATAATGGCAACACTGGCACAGGATTGGTTCAGATTAAATTTGGAATATAAGAATTACGTATGGAATATCACTTCAAAGCACATCCCACTTCATTCTTTGCCAGTGTTCCCACTTGTGTCACCTCTTGGGGAGTTTTGTCTGCAGAGAGAGGAGTTGGAACAGGCCTGCAGGGTGTTGGAGGGTGCCTGGGGACACAGTCACATCTCCAAGGAAAGATGGACTGTTGTAGTTGAGACAGAGACAGAATCACACAGAACCACAGAATAATGAGGTTGGAAGAGACCTCTAAGATCATCGAGTCCAACCCATGCCCTAACACCTCAACTAGACTGTAGCACCAAGTGCCATGTCCAGTGTTTTTTTAAACACATCCAGAGATGGTGGTTCTACCACCTCCCTGGGAAGAGCATTCCAGTACTTTATTATTCTTTCGGTCAAAATTTTTTCCTAATATCCAACCTATGCCTTCCCTGACGTAGCTGAGACTGTGTCCTCTGGTTCTGTCAGTGCTGCCCTGTGGAAGAGACAACCCCCAGCTGTCTGCAACCTCCCTTCAGGAAGTTGTAGAGAGCAATAAGGTCACCCCTAAGCCTCCTCTTCTCCAGGCTAAACAACCCCAGCTCCTTCAAAACAAAGCAACACGCTCCATTCTCAGAAGGCTTCAAACTGGTTTTATTACAGCATGCATGCTTTTTATACATTCTTACAAAGCTCATAAATTTACACTTTACTCATTGGAGTAGGAATGCTCACTGGAATAGACAGTTGCAGGTTTCTCTTATTTATCCTTCTTTCCTTCTTGGTTTCTGTGTCAAAGACCTTGGTAGGAAATTCTTTCAGGGATACCCATGGATCCTGTTACCAGACCTCTCTGGCTCACAGAAGTTGCTGTAAAACCTCCTCCAGAGGGGACTTCCCTACTCTGGTGGTGTTGGTGTCTCTGCAGGTCATCCCGCGGGGGCTGGCGTCGCGCAGCGGGCTCCGCGTCGGGGACAGGATCCTGGAGGTGAACGGCATCGACCTGCGCCACGCCACCCACCAGGAGGCCGTCAATGCCCTGCTCTCCAACGCCCAGGAGCTCACCATGCTGGTCCGCAGAGACCCCCCTCCACCTGGCATGCAGGTGGGCGCTGGGGCAGTTCTTACCAGGGGGAGTGTGGGGGTACCAGGTGCTGGGGTACCCCTCATCGGTTTCTCTGGGTCAGGATTGAAGGCACTCGAGAGGGTAGTTCATGTTCACACTCAGGTGTTTATTATTTCTGATCAGTAAAACAGGCTCACTTCTGTGAGTCTGGCAGCTTTTCATTAGAAGGCACAAAATGGCCAACAATCTCTTGTTCCAAGGTCTTTGAAGACTAACCTATCCAATTACGAACTGACACCTAGATTATTTCCCCTTTTATCCCAATAACTGATCCCAAAGAGCCCTCAGTGCGGACTTTCCTGCCCAATTACAAAATGCCACCCAAACCCATGAAGAAGGAGGAAGAAGCAGCATGAAGAAGAAATCCAGGATGACACCCTGTGCCCTCTGCTTCCATCCACAACATACTAAAAATCCCAAAACCTAAATTTCTCACCAAGTGATACACCTACACTACTCTCTATAATCTATTTCACACTTTTGTGGATTCTAGTCTATCTTGAAGTCTAGGAAACTTTCTCCATGAATGAGGGTCAAAGTCAGTGCTCCCCTGGGGGTCAGGGCACTAGGATACAGCCAGACTCCTGGAATTTCCTTCTCCTGATGCCTTGTGAAGGCTGACCTAGAACAGAGGCTAGATGGAGCTAAAGAATAAAGTAAGGATTTGTTAGGAGATCTCAATAGATCCACCTTGGGCAGCACAAGAGCCCAGACAGGCATACGCCCAAGATGAACCCAAGATAGTTACAAAAATGGATGACCAGTCATGGGGTGTCACACTTCTATAAGTATTGAATTTGCATGGGCCCTTGTGGCAGGGAGGAATGATGAATCTGACTCCATGTTCTCAGAAGGCTAATTTATTGCTTTATAGTACTATATTATATTAAAGAATAATATACTATACTATACTAAAGAATACAGAAGGGATACTTACTGAATGCTAAAAAGGTAATAATGAAAAAGGTAATAATGAAAACTCGTGACTCTTTCCAGAGTCTCAACACAGCTTGGCCCTGATTGACCATTGAGTCAAAACAACTCACATGAAACCAATGAAACAATGTCCAAACACATTCCACGTGAGCAAAACAGAGGAGAAGCAAATGAGATAGTAATTGTTTTCCTTTTTCTCTGAGACTTCTCAGTTTCCCAGAAGAAAAATCCTGGGCGAAGGGATTTTTTGGAGAATGTGAATGCCACGTATAAGTTTTCATCCATTAGCATATTGTAGCTAATTGTCCAGTTAGAGCTTTAGCCCGTGAAGTCCCATCCTTCTTGTTTTTCTCTCATCAGTCCACCATTGTTTGTGCTCTTGGGCCTGAGAATTAGATCATTTGTCCTTGGTCCCCAGCAAGAGAAGGAATTGTTCTGTCTCCCTACTCTGTGAAGAGAGCTCACCATCCCATAATATGAAGCCCAGACCCACACACTACAGCAGAATAGAATCTGAAAAATACACAAGCTAAAACCTGAGGCACCACTGCTTTGGCAGAATCCAGTCACTTTTAAGTGTGTCTCCAGCTGGGACGTGATGAGGATCTCTTGCCGTGGCTGTGGAGACTCTGTCACCAGGGAACAGAAAAGGGCAGGTCCTCACCAACAGGAATAAACTGCCAAATGAGGGATGGGGCTAATTCAGGCCCTTTTTCGGGGCATTTAGAGCTGTGGTCACTCCAAGGAGTGTTCCCTCAGCTGAACTTGGCTCAGAAACAAGGCGACTCTTCTGTGTTTCCAGGAAATATGCATTGAAAAGGCTCCAGGAGAGAAGCTGGGCATCAGCATCCGGGGTGGAGCCAAGGGCCATGCTGGCAATCCGTTTGATCCCACTGATGAAGGCATCTTCATCTCCAAGGTACCAGAGCACCACCTCTGCAGGCACTGCCAGGGAGAAGGGTGAACCTGGGGGAGCTGCTGGAATGTGCTCTCAGCTTTCACTCGTGCATCAGTTCTGGAGGTTCTCCCTCCAGCAAAGGAGACAAGTCTTTGTCCTGGCATATTTCCTCCTCTACAGCAGCTTCACAGTTTATTATTTTATTTCCTGCTTGCCTTTATTTTGCTTTGTGTTTCTTCTCTTGTGTTTTTTTCTATAATGCAAACCCACACATCTTTCCTTGTACCCACATTCCTGTTGGTCCCCCTGTGCCTGTCCCTTCCTGCCCACTTAGACATGCAAGCTCTTTCCTCCTTCCATGGAAAGCATGGGGAATTCCTAACCTTTTCTCCTGTGCCATGCACCATCTGTGTTACTTTTTTAGGTGGTTGCTTGTGTCACACAAAATTCTCACATCAGTTTTCCTCCAGAAATTACACGTTTTCTTGTTCAACTTGTGCTTGTGCTTATCAGTTTTTGCTCCTCCCAACCCTTTCCAAAAAGTTTTTATTGCTTCTTCTTCACTGGCAGCAGAGCACAGCAATAAGTGGTGTCATTTTGGTCTTGCTGCTGACAAAGAGGACTCTGGCTGTTCACTTTGTTGTCACTGATTCCCTCTTTCAGCTGTTTTTTTTGGGGTAGAAACTGATGTGAGTTATCCTCATGGCTGAAGACACTCCATAATTGGCAGTCAGCCCTGATAATTGATAATTGGTTGCTGCTAAGGCAAGGGAACATTCAGCATTTGTTGTTATGTGGCTGTAACTGTTTTATCTGAGTTCTAAAAATAAATTCCCTCTTTCAGAATGAGAGTTGCATGTTCACCTGGAACATATGTAACAGCAGGAAAAGAAAACCTGGGATTATTCTAACTGACAGTTATTTTGAGTAGTTTGGTCTGGTTTTCTCTCCTGCACCATGACAGGATTTGGGGGTGGAAGGTTCACAGTTCAGCCATGGCACAGAGTTAGTTTACCCCATCTCCCCTCCCTGTTTTCCCAACACTTGTTTTAGCCTGCAGAGAACCAAAATCCTGAACTTCCCCGCTCTCCCTTGAGCTGTGTTACTCCCCTGAGCCTTTCTTATCTGTCCTGTCTGGAGGTGTTTTCCTGCCTCTGATTTTCCCTGGATATTTTTGGTAACCAGGAGACAAAGTGGTGCTTTTCCTTTTCTTCCTCTTTGCATGTCTGATCCCTGCCTCCTTCCTTCTTAGTTTGTCTTCATTTACATTTCTGTTGCGTCTCTTTACCACCACAAAATGATTTCTCTTTCCGTGAGATGCATCATGACGTGACAGCTTTTCCTTCTCACCCAGTTCTTTCCTTGGGACAACAGATTTCAAATTCACATTCTTTTATCTCACACAAAAGATTCTTCCACGCCCTCCGCCAGCCTGTATAGGTTCTTCCTGTTCTGCCCTCTCCATGGTACTTGGAGGTTGTTCCCCTGCCTTGCAGCTGCGGGCTGTTGTCCCCGTTCCCTGTGTGTGCCGTCCCCAGGCTCTCGTGTCTCCTCTGAGCTCCGGTGGCCCTTGGTGTGTTGCAGGTGAGCTCCTCGGGGGCCGCTGCCCGGGACGGCCGCCTGCAGGTGGGGATGCGGATCCTGGAGGTGAACCACCAGAGCCTGCTGGGCATGACGCACACCGAGGCCGTGCAGGTGCTGCGCGCCGTGGGCGACGCGCTGCTCGTGCTGGTCTGCGACGGCTTCGACCCCAAGGCCGCCGCTGCCATCGAGGTGAGCCTGCAGGGCAGGCCCTGGGGCCACCGCAGTGCCCCACGTGGAGCCCAGCCAGGCTGGCACCAGCTGTAGCGGTGTGGGGTTTAGATGCTGGAGGAATAGGGAGTTTCTGGAATGAATTCTGTGGCTTCCACCAGGTGTGATTTGCTGTTTGCTCTGCAGATGTCCCCAGGAATCATTGCCAACCCTTTTGCTACTGGCATTGGGCGCAAGAACAGCCTGGAGAGCATCTCCTCCATCGACCGGGATTTGAGCCCCGAGGAGCTGGAGATCCTGCAGAAGGTGGGTGGAGGTGTGCCTGAGCTGGGAGCACCTGGCAGAGTGGAAGCAGTCTCTGGAAGTCTCCCCTGGTGCATGCAGCCTGCAGTGTGCTGTGCAGTGGGCACGGCCTGGGGTCAGCATGGCCCAGCACGTGGATCAGGAACATGCTAGGATGGACTGTGACACCTTCGTGAGGTCCTGGATGCTGCAGGTGTGGAGAGAGCACGGGGTGAGGTGGCTCTAACTCTGCTCTCTCCTAGGAGATGGAAATGGTGAGAGAAGCCACTCAGTGGGAGAGAGAAGAAATGGAGAAAGTGGTGAGAGATGTTTTGTGTAGCAGAATGTGTTTGTGGCAGTGGCTCTGCCAAGCCTGTGAGTCCCAAGGAAGGTGTCACAGGTTATCTCTTCTCCACTGTAGTGCCACAGGGAGCTCTGGATCTCTGCCCTGGTGTCAGCGCCATGGCAATTCTGGATCTCTGCCTCATTGTCAGTGCTGTGGCAGTTCTGGATCTCTGCCCCATTGGCAGTGCCACGGGGAGCTCTGGATCTCTGCCCTGGTGTCAGTGCCATGGCAATTCTGGATCTCTGCCCTGTTGGCAGTGCCATGGGGAGCTCCAGAGCTCTGCCTCATTGTCAGTGCCATGGCAGTTGTGGATCTCTGCCCCGTTGCCAGTGCCATGGCAGTTCTGCATCCCTCCCCTGTTGGCAGTGCCATGGGGTGGAGCCCTGGGCATTCCCTGTCTGTAGTGCCCTGCTCTGTTGCCCTGGCTGCTCTTAGGCTTTGCTGCACCTCCCCGTGTACCTCTCTGGTGATGTTCCTGTGACATTCACAAAGACCACCCTTGTTACTTGCTGGTACCCACTGGCCAAGCTGCAGCTTCCTGAAAAATGGCCACTGAGCTTGGAAGTCCCAAGTTTAATCAAATTTCTCCAGCACCCTGTGACTGACAGAGGTTTTGTGAGCAAAGATGAGAACACGATGCTCCAAGCTGCCCTGAGTGGAGAAGTGATGCTGTTGGTAGTCACAGCTTTGGGCTCCTCAGTTCACATGGTCATTTCTCTGCTTTGCTGTGAGAGTTTTGTGTCTCTGCCCACTGGCTCAGCCTTGCACAGAAAGAGAATTTCACAGAAGGGGAATTTCACAGAAATGGATCAGCAGACTCAAGCCTCTTGAGGATGTAGAGTTTCCAGTCAGCCCTCTTAAAACAGTAATTTATCCAGTCAGAGTCGCTGGAAGAAAAGAGAAAATGGAGTTCTTCAGTGTTGTCAGTGGGGAATCTGCTCTCCTGGCAGAGGTGTGTGTACATTTTTCAGGTGTTTGTCAGGTTTCAGGTTCAGATACACCTGAAGTTTCCCTGGGCTCTCTCTGCAGCTGCAGTTCCTGAGCTTGTTCACATTTGCTGCCCCACAAGAGCAGGGTGAGGTTGGCAGTTCTGGGTGGAAGTGGATTGACCTTACACAATGATCTTGAGCCTGATCCAGTTGGAGACATCCCTCATTGCAGGGGTTGGACAGGATGGCCCTGGAAGGTCTCTTCCCACACAAACCATCCTGACTAATTTGGGTAGGAGGGGCCTCACCCAGAGCAAAGGCAGTTCAGATCAGATGTAGGTTTTTTCCTGTAAAGTGTCTCATTCCTTGCCTGGGAAGGAGCTCAGTGTGGTTGGATGTGGTTTCAGCAAACCTGATTTCATTGTGTTTCTGTCTGAGCAAAGGATATTCCTGCCAGTTTTAATGTGGGCAGTATATGGATTTGAGTATGGATATATGGATTCAAATACGTTCCAGGAGAGTTCAGGTACTGTGGGTCAGTATCAGAATTTCTAACACCTGTGAATATAGCAAGTGTGGCCCCAAATTATGCTGCTGGGGCTAAGCAAGTACCGTTTGTCCAGGCTCAGGTAGAGAAAGACTTAGCCAGAATTTATACTGAGATTACTTAAAAATACTTGGGTCAAAATAAACCTAGAGAAACCCTATGATTGTTGAAGTAGCCTTGGCCATATCTCATTTTAAAAAAAGCTGATATATTTTAGTGCCCCTTCCCCTGGTGTGCCAGGAGGAGGCAGCAATGGTTGCTCCAGGCTCCCTGGACCTCCTGGGATCCTGAGGCCCCTGAGCAAATACATGTTTTTCTGCTGGTCCTTTTAAACCTTGAATCTGGGATTATGTCTCTAAAACTGGTTTTGATGATTAAATTTGTCCCAGTGATGGAGCCAGCACTCCGTGGTGGCCGTTGGAATACTGAAGGAAGTTCCTGTCCCAGTGCCAGATCCTTGGTAATTTCTGTCACCATTTTTGAGATGTTTTTCTCAGTGTTTCATGTTCATTCTTGCACAAGAGCAATAGAGACCAAACGTGTCTCTAGCCCACAGCAAGCTGTGAACTGAATAACTGGGAGGAATTATGCCTCTGCTCTACTCGTGGTAGAAGTTTTCAAACCCGTTCACTGCTGACACCTCTTGCCTCCAGTTCTCTGATAATCCAGTTTCTAGTAGAAGTGTCAGTTACTCTGAGTCTCTGTGGACTGATCCCTGGTGTTCTCTCCTGTCTCTGTGGCTGTAGTTATTTTTCTAGTCTTAATCCAGCTATTGTCAGAGATGGATTTGGAGCAGAATCTGGAGCTATTGTCAGAGATTGATTTGGGGCAGAATTTGGAGCTACAAGTTTGTGGGAATTTGGAGCCACAGCTCCATCTGGGCTGACTGGTGCTCCTGTCACTGCTCAGAATGTGACCTCAGAGAAGAGTCACACACCACATTAGTGTCACCTGGAACCCTCACCCTACAGAGGACTCTTGGTCAAAACAAGCATAACCAGATTTAGAGTAAACTTTACCTTGGACATCCCTCAATATCCTTTTGGGAGCTGTGATCCTCCAGAGCATTAGTGACTGCTCAGGCTGCTTTCCCTTGCTTGGAGCTCACAGGGTGATGTGGGACAGTGGGAATCTGTAGTGCATGGAATCTGTTAAACAGCAGGGCCCACGTGCTCAGCAGAATTTTCAGTTGATCCCTCTGAGCTGCCTTTCACCTCCCAGTCTCCCAGGGTCAGGACTTCTGGACCATCTGGTTCCTGCTTGGGGAGAGCAGCTGGGAGGGTTCCATGGACAAGAGAAGGATGCTGCTGTGCTGTCCCCAGGCTGGCTCTGCCCAGAGCTGCCAGGTGACAAGTCACAGAAATATCAGTGCCCAGAATCAGTCCTTAGGACAAGTCCTGCAATTTCCCTTCCTCTTGCAGCCTGGAGCAGTCCCATGGCTGGGGCTTTTGGGATTAGTCATTGGTCACTCTCTATAGCCCCTGCAGTGCTGAGTGACAGCTGGTGCTGAGCTGACCTCGTGCCAGGACCTTTCTGTCCCTTTGTATGTATTTGCATCATTCTGTATGTGGTGCTATAAGACAGCAGGACCTGTGCTCTGTGGATTTGTTTTTCCATTCCCTCCCAGCCTGTCCTGTCTGTGCTCCATCAAGGTGTCCCTTCCAGCAGTGAGCAAACTCCTCCTCTCCCTTGCTGTGGTTGTGCTTGGGGGCACAGTAGCTCTCTCACTTTCCCCAGGATTGTTCCTGCTGAGGATCTCGGGGACACCTGCTCTCCCTCTCACCTGTGGCACCCAGATGTTCTTGTTCTATCCCTGTCCTTTCCTCGGGGACACCTGCTCTCCCTCTCACCTGTGGCACCCAGATGTTCTTGTTCTGTCCCTGTCCTTTCCTCGGGGACACCTGCTCTCCCTCTCACCTGTGGCACCCAGATGTTCTTGTTCTGTCCCTGTCCTTTCCTCGGGGACACCTGCTCTCCCTCTCACCTGTGGCACCCAGATGTTCTTGTTCTGTCCCTGTCCTTTTCCTCGGGGAACCTGCTCTCCCTCTCACCTGTGGCACCCAGATGTTCTTGTTCTATCCCTGTCCTTTCCTCGGGGACACCTGCTCTCCCTCTCACCTGTGGCACCCACTGTGAGGGGCTGTGGAGGTCCCTGCAGGGAAGACCATGGTCCTTCCATCACCTGCCCTCCACCTGTGCCATGCTGTGGGAGGTGACAAAGGAAAACTGGGCAGCAGAGCTGTGGGGGGCTCAGGCACTGAACCAGGAGCTGCAAAGAAAGATGGGAATAAGAAAATGAGGAGAACAAGAGCCAAGCGGCTTTGCCTTTTGGGAAGGGAAGTGGCAAAGTTGGAGAAGTTGCAAAAAGCAGAGTTGGGAACAAAGCAGAAAGAACAGCCTGGTGGGAGAGAAGGGGATGTGAGTGGGGGCGTGCAGGGATCTGTTGTGGAAGGAAGAGACTCCAGAGAGCTGCCAAGGAGGGAGAGAAAGATCCTTCCCAACACAGTGATGGCAGTGTTGTGTGCACAGCTCAGTTGTGAATCCATTAAGGGATGGTGTTCAGGAAAGGGGAGGGATGAGGGTGCTGAAACTGAAAGTATTAAAAATAAAAGAAGTTTAAGGCCAGGTTGGACAGTGCTTGGAGCCATCCTTTCAGTGGACTTGTCTACCCCTGGTGCTCTAGTGGAAATTTTCCTGACCATGGCAGAGGGTGGGACTGGCTGGTCTCAGGGTCTCTTCCAGCCCAAGCTGCCCTGAGGTTCTGTTAAAGCCAAGCTTCCCCCAGGCCTGCAGAAGGGATGTGTCTGTGGTTGTGTCATGGCTGAGCCCTGTGGCTCATGTATCCTGACTCCTGCTCTGGATATTCCTGTCCTGTGCCCTGCCTGGCAGTCCCTCACTTGTAGTGGCCAAGAGAAATTCCAGATTTCACAAACTTCACAGATTACAGACTTACCTCTCTCCTGTGTTGTTTGAAATCTCACCTCTCCATCTTTTCTTTTTTTTACCTTTCCTGTATCACACCCATTCTTCTGGGTTTCTGCCTGCTCCTTCACACATCCTCAGTCTTCCTCCTTTCCCCCTGTTGCAGCAAGACCTCCCTTTGCTGTCATCATCCCATTCTGCATTCCCATTCCGGGGTTTCAGGAGCATCTTTTACCCTTTCTGTCTCCCTCTCATTCCATGCAGACAGGTCTTCTCTCCTGTTCTCTTTCCTCTGTTACTCCAGGCCTTACTCCAGTAACAGCTCTGCTTTGGCTCCAGCTCTGCCTCCTTTTCTTCCCACACTTCCCAGCTTTGGGTTTTTCCCTCTTGCTGTTCACACAACAAAGCAGTATCAGGAAAAGGTTTATTTTTAGCACCTCTGAGTGTAACTCAGGAGCTGGAAGAGGGGAGAGTCAGCCCAAGGCAGCAGCTGGGGCAGGACAGCTCAGTGTGGTGCAGAGCAGAGCAGCTCTGGGGCTGTGCCTGGCAGGGGTGTCAGCCTGGGAACGCCAGGCACGGGAATGTGGGGCCGTGGGTGCTTCTATAAATGTCCCATTGCAGGGAGGGCCCCAAGGGTGCCTGTGCTGGTCCAGCTGTCACCAGCCCTGTCTTTGCTCTGGTTGGAAAAGTACATCTGCCTGGATCCTGGGGAAGGGAGGGTCTGGTGGTCCTTCAGGAGCTGCCCTGGCCTGCTAGGTGGCCACTGGAACACCCAGCCAGGGTCAGTGCAGCCAGTGGAGGAGCAGGCGGGTCCATGGCAGACTGTCTGTCTCTGGACAGCCTCCTCCAGGTGCTCTTGCCCTGTTCCCATCGTGGCTTCCTCCTTCTTGCTGTCTCCAGGCCAGTTCTCCCCACAGGTGTTCTCCTCTGAACAGTGACTGGGTGTCTTTTACTGCTGCATAGCTCCCTGTGAGGGAGCTGTAGGGAACTGTTCCTGTCCTCCCCGTGCCACACGAGGATCTGTAGGGAGCTGCTCTTGCTGTGGAGCAGGAGGAGGTGCAGGTCCATCTGTGCACTGTGGAGCAGGAGGAGGTGCAGGTCCATTTGTCCACTGTGGAACAGGAGGTGTAGATCTTCCACTGACCACTGCAGCTATGGGTGGAGCTGGTCAGGAGGATTCCCCCAGAGCAGCCACCAGAGAAGGGAGCACTGGTTGTCTGTCCTGGATCCACCTGTGTTGCTGCATCTGGGGCCCTTGTGAGCAGGATTTAACAAAGGCTGACGAGATGGCTATTCTCTTTGTCCACTGTTATAAGCCAAACTGAAAATTCCCATTGGAAGCAGCATGGGAATGCTTGTTTGGAGGATGCTCTTTGGCCATGCAGTGCACTGCAGCCTCTGGAGAGAAGCTGTGGCTGCCCCTGGATCCCTGGAAGTGTCCAAGGCCAGGTTGGATGGGACTTGGAGCAGCCTGGTTCAGTGGAAGGTGTCCCTGGAGGGTGGAACAATATGAGCTTTCATGTCCCTTCCCACCCAAACCATCCTGGGATTCTGTGACTCTCTGATATTTCCCTTACAGAAGTCAAAGAGCTGCTAGTCTCTGTCTTCTGCATTGAACAGGAATGAAAGGCACACCCCTGAGGGACTGATCACAGCAAAACCATCCAAGTCTAGTTTTGCTTTCTGGGCTATGAGAGATGGAGAAGACTTGGCATGTCTCAGTATCAGGTCACCATGATTAGTTAATTAGCAGCTGTACTTTCTCTTCTGAATCTATTTCTCTTCAGTTTCTTGCTACTGATTCCTTTTTTTCACTTGTTCACGGATTTAAGTTTGGATTTCTTTCAGTGCCAGGGAGGATGCAGGGTAGCACGTGTCTGCTCTGTCTGCAAGCTGGGAAAGCTCGCTGCATTGCCCAAATTCTTGCTTACCCAAAATAGAAATTGTGGCTTGTCTGACAGGAATAGCCCTGGTGAGGCTGGGGAGGAGGAATCCCCCACCAGGACGTGCTGCAGCAGGAGCTGGAGCTTACAGGGAGACACAGACCCAGCCCAGGTCCAGCTGGGCCCAAGAACAAAACAGGGGCTGAGGCTGCCCGCTGACCATCAGGCATGATGGCACTTGGGAGAAAAGGGGCTAAAAGTAGGGTTTTACACTGAAAAATCACACACAGCAGAATGTCCCAGGGTAGCACAGGCTTCACTGGTGAGGAAACACGATATGAGCCAGGGCTCTGCCAACCACAGAGGTTGGGTTGGGGGTTAGGGGAGGGCCTCTGAAATTCCTGAGCCTCCCAGCTGCCATTGTAGTCACCAGCCCACCCCTGAGAGCTATTTTGGTGACCACTGCCATGACACAGGAGCTGAAGAATTTGCTCTGAGCAGGAGAGGTCTTTCTGCTCCCTGGAGGCACTTGGATGGAAGCTTTGGTCTTTGCTCTCTGGCTGTCCCTGCTCCCCTGAGGAAGGCTCTGGCTGGGGTAACGAACTCTCTTCTGTGGCATTAAGGGGAGGTCAGGGCTTCCCTGGGGCTGTGTGCACTGAGCCTGACAGAGCTGGGGCTGCCTCAGTCCTGCCATCAGCAGGAGCCACCCAAAGGGTCTGTGCTCACTGAGCTCTGGTGTTTGGGGTGTGCTGTGAGCCTTAAAGCATGTTCACCTGTGCAGGTGTGGTGGGAGTGCACGGGGGTGTGGTGTGACTCTGTGGCAGTGTTGGGGTGACAGCAGAGGCTGGGCCATAGGTGGTGGGCTCAGTGAAGTGGGGGTTGAATGGGAGGATCTCCAGAGATGCCTTCCAACCCCAGCAGTTCTGAGACTCTGTGTGCTGAGGTGGGGGGGGGAGCGTGTGCTTGTACAGGTGTTGGAGGTGGGTTTGGCTGGGCAGCAGCTGCAGGAAGGTGTGTGAGTGGGAGGAGTGCAGCCTGTCAGCTCCCTGGGCTGTGTGTGCACAGCAGGCTCCTCTCCCGGGAGTGGCACTGAGGGTCACAGACTGGTGGCAGAGCAGGAGAGAGGGTCGGGATGCTGTGCGGGCCTTAGCACTGGAATTCTCTCCCCTGTCCTTCAGCAGCTGCTCTGTATTTTCTCCCTCCTCTTCTTTGCTCTGTTCTTCTCATTTCTCTCCGATCCTTCTGTTTCCTCTCAGCCTGTTGAGTGCTCTAAGCCCAGCTGCAGCATGGAGGGTGACACTGCCGTGCTGTCCCCGCGGGTGTGGCACGGCCGGGACGCGTCCCCGGAGCCGGCAGTGGGCACGGCCGGGCCCCCTCAGCTCCCCGTGCCTCCCCAGCAGCACACGAGTGGGGCACAGCAGCCCCAGGGAGACCAGCAGGACCCCGAGGGGTGTCCCTTGTCCCAGGAGCAGCTGCCAGAGACGCCAGAGTGCTTGATCGACTCGCAGCCCATCCCCTTCAGTGAGAACCCCTTTGTGGTGGCCAACCGCAGGGGCAAGGCCACGGGCACGGCTGGCCTGGGGGGGCCTCCCCTGGGCTATGGCAGGGAGGGCGTGCTGAAGACCAGCCTGTACTCCAAGGCAAGCAGCGTGTGGTGTGTGGCATGCACTGACACAGCCGGGGCCACTGCACCCTACTAAACCCTGGCACCGGGCAGCACGGCGCCCGAGGGCCGGTCCCCGCCCCGTGTGCCCCCACCCTGTGCCACGTGCAGGCCAGCGGTCCCCAGGGTCACTGTGTCATGCTCTGTCCACTAACACATGCTGGTGCTGGGGATGTGGGGACAGGATGGCATCTGTGACCTCTCTGCTGTCCCTCGGGGTCTGGCTGGGAGCAGGGGCGTCCCTGCCTGCCCGGCTGGCGGCGGGCAGCTGGCAGCGCTGGTAGGGATCAGTGCTGGTGCCACACTTCTGTCCCTGGCCCTGAGCACAGCCCTTCTCTGGACGGTGGAAACATCTGGAAAACATCTGGAAAACACAGTAGATCTGCAGCCTAGGGGCTGCTCCTCCCAAGTGACACCACCCAGTAGATCAAGACTTGGGAATTCCAAGGGAGAATTTTGCTTTCTGTTCTGGGAAATCTGTATTTGACATCCCTGCTGTTGCACAGGGAACCCGTGGTGGAGTAGGGACTGGACCCAAAGATACCACCCTCCAGATGAACACTACATGCTCTTCCCTTCTTCCTTTTAAAGCCTTTTGGGAGGTCTGAAAATCAATGCAGCCCCACATAAGCAGCCCCATACATAGCAGATCAACTAACCAGTCAACAAACTCAGTCCTCAGCTGTAGTGATCTTGGAGGTGGTTCAGTTCCTTGCTAGGAATTGCTCAGGTATGTAGCCAGGTGAGCTTAGAGCAAGGTATCTAAAATCTGTGCTCCAGTATAAGCCTCAGGTCACTTCAGGCTCGGTGTGTCAAAATACTGCCTTGATTCAACTGGCTGTGGTATTAGTGACTGAGAGCTGTAGGTTTGCCTAAATAGTTCCCTAAATCCCAAATGACCTGTCTCTACCTTAAGGCATTAGAAATCCTTGTGAAAGGTGCCGCTGGTGCTGCAGTCGGGGTGCAGGTGGTTCCTGGGATGCTGCTCGCTAGGACACTGCTCTCTGCAGTGCAGGTGTTCCTGGAATGCTGTTCTCTGCAGTGCAGGTGTTCATGGACACTGTTCTCTGCAGTGCAGGTGTTCCTGCACACTGTTCTCTGCAGTGCAGGTGTTCCTGGACACTGCTCTCTGCAGTGCAGATGTTCCTGGACACTGCTCTCTGCAGTGCAGGTGTTCCGGGACACTGTTCTCTGCAATGCAGGTGTTCCTGCACACTGCTCTCTGCAGTGCAGGTGTTCCTGGACACTGTTCTCTGCAGTGCAGGTGTTCCTGGACACTGCTCTCTTTTCAGCTGCTGGGGCAGGCTGCTAGCAGCTGAGCCTTGGTGCCGGAGGTTGCTCTCGAGCCAGGAGAGCGCTGCAGCCAGGAATGGCTTTCTTTGCTCAGTGTCTGTGCACAGGAGGTTTGCCTGGAGCGTGGCCCTGCCTGTGAGGGCTGTGGGAGTCAGGGAGGAGGATTCCCGGGACGTGCAGAGGCTGTAACCTGATCCAGCTGGCCTCGCAGGGTGCTGGGATGTGATCCCGGTGTTTAACGTCATTCCCTCGCTGTTCCTGGCGCTTTTTGGCATGTGCCAGCTGCTGCTGGGCCCTGCTAGCCTTGCTCCCTGGGTGTGCAGGGTGTCCCATGCCCCTGGGCTGTCCAGACCCCCTCCTACTGTGGAGTAACACTCGAGCTTCGTCCTCAGCTTTGTCTTCTCTCTTTCAGGCTCCTGTGGGCGAGTCTGGGACCGGAAATTCCAGGCGTGAATCCCCCTATTCTCCCAGTAATCCACAGGTGAGACTTGCCCTCAGGACAGGTGATGTGAGAAGGGCAGGGAGGCGCTTCCAGGGGTAAAGGACAGAGGTAGCTGAAGGCAATTCCCATCCTGGAGTGAGCCTGCCAGGGTGGAGGGGATCCATCACAGCCGGCAAGCAGAGAGCAAGAGAGCAACTCCCTCCTTCAGAGTGTCCCAGAGATCCAGAAGGGTAATTAGCTGGTCAGAAATGAGCTCTGAGGGGTAGCTTAATTGCAGCGTGATGAGGAGGGGCTACAACATGTAGTTGTGACTTTTTTGGGAATGATCTTTTTGGACCAGTGCCTTGTACAGAGATTCTTTAATTCTGGCAGCTGGCGTGTGGTAAGAAATGGAGGAGTCAGGATCTGGGTCTGCAAAGCAGGGCTGCCCAGGCCTGCAGAGGGTGCCTGGTTCTCTGTGTGAGCCTGGAGAGCTGCTGGGCAGGAGGTGGAAGGTCCTGCTGCAGCCAGCTCTGGGTGACCCTGCCCTCAGGGAGTGATTTGCTGCAGCTCCTTGCTAGAGGCTTTCCCTCTGCCATGGGAAGTATCTTTGTTTTTGTAACTTCTGATGATTTTTTTCTTTATAAACATTACTCTTACTCCTTGACATTTGTATTCCTTATTTATCTCTGAAGTTTTCAATATCGGAGTCTTTGATCCCCCTGTCCATCCCACGGCAGGAGGTGTCACACCTCAGTTGAGCCTTTTGAAGTTAAATGAACTTAAAGAGATTTTTAGATTTTCCCTTTACAGTCATTGCCCATTACTGGGTTTTATACTGGGGGCTGGAGTGAATTGCCAGTTGTTCTTTGTTCTCTGTCCTTGGTCAGTTTGGGTCTGTTGATTCCTTTTGGAGTCCAGCTGTCCTCCAGCTGCTCTCCCCACAGCTCTGGCACTTCCCTGCCCTTCAGTGAACCATTTCAGCTCCTGGACAGGAGCTCTGGAGGTGAAGAGAGTCCCCTGGAGCTGAGGTGGCTGCTGGGACAGGCTGAGGACAGAGTCAGGACCTGCAGGAAGCAGCAGGAGCAGCACTTGAGTCCAGCCTCTGTTCCTTCTCAGCCTGTCCCACATCTCCCTCAGTTTTGGATCATTTAGAATTGAGTGTTCTTTAGGAACCCAGTATAATTAGAAGATAGTATTACAGCTGATCTATTCCAATGGACTTTGTTCCAGCTGTGTTTCCTTATTTACATTTTTGACAGCAGCTGTATTTTTTGTAAGTTTTCCTTTTCTCACAAGTGGCAATTTTCTTTATTTCTTTGAGACTGGTTTTCACAGAATCCCAGGATGGTTTGGGTGGGAAGGGACCTTCAAGACAATTTCATTCCAGCCCCCTGCCATGGGCAGGGTCTCCTTTCCCTGTCCCAGGCTGCTCCAAGCCCCATCCAGCCTGGCCTTGGACACTTCCAGGGATCCAGAGGCAGCCACAGCTTCTCTAGGCACCCTGTGCCATGGCCTCCCAACCCTTGAAGGAAAAAATTTCCTCCCAAAATCTCATCCTTCCCTGCCTCTGTCAGTGGGAAGCCATTCCCCGCTGTCCTGTCCCTCCAGGCCCTTGCCCAAGGTCTCTCCCCAGCTCTCCTGGAGCACTTTAGGACACTAGAAGGGGCTCTAAGGGCTCCCTGCAGCCTTCTCTTCTCCAGCCTGAGCGGTCCCAGATCTCTCCTGTTCTAGGGATTCAGGAGTCTTGACTTTCAGGTTGTTGCTGCAGAGCAGAAGTTCCAAGGAATTTTGTCTCTTACTCGCTGGCTCCATCTATTTTTAATGTTAATTCTTTGGTTCCAACATCTTGTACTCCAGCCAGCTTTGATAGGCTGATTTCAGAGAATTCCTTGAGGGAAATGGAATCCTTTATCCCGAGCAGGAATGGTTGAGGGTCGAGCAGGATCTGTGAGGGTCGAGCAGGCACGGTGAGGGGGTGAAGGTTGAGCAGGCACGGTGAGGGTCGGGCAGGCACGGTGAGGGTCGAGCAGGCACGGTGAGGGTCGGGCAGGCACGGTGAGGGTCGAGCAGGCGCTGTGTGGGTCGAGCAGGCACAGTGAGGGTTGAACAGGCACCGTGAGGGTTTAGCAGGAGCTGTGAGGGTCGAGCAGGCACGGTGAGGGTCGAGCAGGTGCTGTGTGGGTCCGTCAGGCATGGTGAGGGTCGAGCAGGCACGGTGAGGGTCGAGCAGGCACGGTGAGGGTCGAGCAGGAGCTGTGAGGGTCGAGCAGGCACGGTGACGGTCAAGCAGGCACGGTGAAGGTCGAGCAGGAGCTGTGAGGGTTGAGCAGGCACCGTGAGGGTCGAGCAGGCACGGTGAGGGTTGAGCAGGCATGGTGAGGGTTGAGCAGGCATGGTGAGGGTCATGCAGCCATGGTGAGGGTCGTGCCTGGCCTGAGCTCGGTGTGCACGGGTGTGGGGGGGGCAGGAGGTGTCTGTGCTGGGTCTCCTGTGTGTGCCACGCAGCGCAGGGGGCTTCCCCCGTGCTGCTGCAGCCTCTCTGCTGCTCTCCCGTGGAAAACCCAGTGTCTCCGTTTTCTCTCCCATTCTCTCCCTGCTGCTGCCCCTCCCTCCAGGTGCCCTCAGCCCCCCGGGCCCCTCACCTGGCCGGCAGGGAGACGCGCTTTGTAAGTGCTGCTCGTGGTGTGCGGTGTGCGCTCTGCTCGCTGCCGCTGCTGCGCTGCCCTGCGCTGCCCCACGGGGCCACAGGGGATCCCACAGGGGCTCGGGATCCCCACGGGGGACCTGGCATCCCCAGGGGGACCCCACAGGGACCTGCCATCCCCACGGGGGCCCAGCACCCCCACAGGATCCCCACAGGGTCCTGGCATCCCCACGGGATCCCCTTGGGGTCCTGGCATCCCCAGGGGGGCCCCACTGGGGACCCAGCATCCCCACGGGGACCTGGCATCCCCACAGGGTCCCTACGGGATCCTGGCATCCCCACGGGGTCCTGGCATCCCCTTGGGGGCTCAGCATCCCCACGGGGTCCTGGCATCCCCATGGAGGCTCAGGATCCCCACGGGGTCCTGGCATCCCCTTGAGGGCTCAGCATCCCCGTGGGGTCCTGGCATCCCCATGGAGGCTCAGCATCCCCACGGGGTCCTGGCGTCCCCTGGGGCTCCCCAGGGGAGCAGCACCCCAGTGGCACCTGAGGCACGAGGGGCTGCTCCCTGTCAGCTGCTGCTGTGGTGGCACCTGCCAGTGCTTGGGGAGGAGCTGCGGGGGGACGGCTTTGCTCGGGCTGGGGCAGGTGTGCAGGGTGGGGATGGGCCCAGGGAATGTGCCCAGGGAATGTGCTCAGGGAATGTGCCCAGGAGCAGGGGATATGCCCAGGGACCAGGGGGTGGTGAGCAGGAGACAGGAGCAGGGACTGTGACCACGGGCCAGGATCTAGAGGTGTGCCCAGGGAGCAGAGGCAGGGGCTGTGCCCATGGGCCAGGACTGTCCAAGAGTTGGGCTCAGAGTCTGGAGATGTGCAGAGAGCTGTGAGGGCCTGGGAAAGGCTCGTGCAGGTGGGCTCTGGCCTGTCCTCACTTGAAGAAGGAGGTACTGTGGAACCTGGAGCTCCCCACACAGGGTGGGCCGTGGGGCAGGGGTAAACTAAAGGCTTTCAGACTCCAGATTTACCCCTGTATTTCTGTCTGCAGGCTTCCATTAACTTCATTACACCGCAGGATGACAGTAAATCAGTGAGTACAGCTGCCCTGAGACCTGACTGTGCTGTCCCTGTGCATCCCCCAGCACATGGAGCTTGTTTCTTCCTCCTCTTGGCTCCTGTTCTGTCTCCTCCAGTCCTCCACTATGCCTCGAGTTTGTACAAATGCATCAGGTCTTAAATATGGTCCGTCTGAAAACCCAGCCTAACAGTTTTTGCAGCTTTTTTTGCTGTTTCCCCTCGCAGCTTCCCCTCCAGGTTTTCCTTCCTGCAGGTTTTGCTGGCTTACCCAGTTCCTGCTGCCACTCTCTCCAGTTGCAGGTGCTCTGCTCACTTTCACACAATGTCCAGCAGTGATGGTGACATCTAGGAGAAGGTTTAGCCTCTCACCTCTGCTCCAGTATAACTGCATTTCTCATCAGAGCTCTGACTCAGTCTGGTTCATTTCCATCCACAGCCTCTGCCAATTCCCATTCCTGGCTGATGTTTCCCTCCTTCCATCCCTGGTGCTCACATTTTCTGAGCTTGGTCACACCTACCATACCCTGCCAACCCTTGTAGCTGCTGCTGGTGTGGCAGGTGCTTCCTTTTGTCCTGGCCTTCTCTGCAGTCCACTGGTGCTGTGTAACCCTTCCTTGGCTGAGTCTCCTTTGGTGTTGGCTCCAGGAGCTCTCCCTGCCAGTCCTGCAGCTGCAGCAGGCAGCACAGCTGAGGAGAGAAGTGGGGGTGCATGGATTTGCATGGATTTGTTTATTCACCTGCATGGCAGACACCTCACTGCCCTAACTGCTCGTTTCTCTTCTCTTTCTCCCCCCTTGTCCTCCTCTGCCTTCCCCACGCTGTCCTGGGCCCTGGCACGAGCAGACCAAGCCTGGCGTCATTCAGCCTCTCTCCCGCGTGCGACCGAGCGCTGCTGTGGCACACAGGGCCGAGGAGGGGGACAGCCCCAACCCCTTCCAGCAGCCCCAGCCCTGCTTCAGGACCCACAGCTCTGTAAGTGGCCAGGCTTCCCTCCCCAGAGCCTTGTGGCTGCCCCGGGGGCTGCAGTGTCATGTCATGGGGCAGGAACCCTCCCAGAGGTGGCTCTGGTTTGGTGACCATGTGCCTGGTCACCCTGGTTTGGTGATCACGTGCCTGGTCACCCTGTTTTGGTGACCACGTGCCTGGTCACCCTGGTTTGTGACCATGTGCCTGGTCACTCTGGTTTAGTGACCATGTGCCTGGTCACCCTGGTTTGGTGACCACGTGCCTGGTCACCCTGGTTTGGTGTCCACATGCCTGGTCACCCTGGTTTGGTGACCACATGCCTGGTCACTCTGGTTTGGTGTCCACGTGCCTGGTCACTCTGGTTTGGTGACCACATGCCTGGTCACTCTGGTTTGGTGACCACATGCCTGGGCTGAGGCTGGTGCTGGCCGTGCCCAGTCTGGGCTCCGTGAGAGGGACCCACACTCCTCACAGGCAGGGCCAGGTCAGTGCATCCCTCCTATTTCTCCCCAGCTGCCCCATGTCTCCATGGCCCTGTCCCAGGAGTCAGCACTGCTGAAGGATTGTGCCAAAATCCCCAGAGCAGATACAGGTTTAGAGCCGTATTTGTGAGGTGTTGAGTTCTGTGGAAACATAAATCTTACAGAACCTGGGTTCTGGCACCTTGGAACAAAAGCTGATGCCATCCTGCTGATGGGCTTTATGGTATGCAAATGATTGGTTTTGAAAGGTTCGTGTTCCTGGGGCTGTTGGTTGATGGGGGAGAAAAATACAGGTCTTTTTGTCTTTGTCATGAGGGAAGACCTGTGTCCCTTCAGTATAAAAGTGGAAGGTGTCCCTGCCCATGACAGGGGGAGGGACTGGATGGGCTTTCAGTCCCTTCCCACACAAACCACGCTGGGTGAGATTCCATGAATCCAGCCCTTCTCTCCCTGCTGGAGCTGGTACAGTGTGGTACCAAAGCAGAGACCTGATTTGCAGGCAGACAGCTGTACAGAGTGCATGGAACTGGGCATGGTTCACATTTCACAGGCTCTCCTGATCTCATTGTGCTGTCCTTTAGCCCGTGCAGGAGCATCATCAGACAGCATTGTTTAACCCTAGTCCAGGACTAAGGAAAGCCAGAAGGCCTGGAGCTGGATTAGTGCAGCTGGAGGGATGAGCAGCTCAAGGGGATTTACTTTCCAGGAGAAGGAGGTGCCATTGCCCCCCACCCCTGCCATTTCTGTGATGCTTTGAGCAGGTCCCCCCAGTGCTGCAGGAGGGCTCACAGGGAAGGTGGGTGAGGACAGGACCAGCAAAGACAGTGACAAGCACTAGGAAGGTCCCCTCAGACCTTGTCAGATGTTTCCCAGTAAGTGTAATGCTGCAAAGGAAAAATTTGAGATCAAGGGCAGATCTTCCCATCACAGATCCTTGGATCAGATCCTGGAATCACAGGGTGCTTTGGGTTGGGAGGGACCTTAAAGACAGGGACATGTTCCACTGGCAGGACCCTAAATAGAAGTCAATGTGTAGCTGTCCTGTTCCAGCCCAAAAACCCTGATTCAGGTTGGCACTTGCTGGTTGAATTGGGTGGAAATCCTCAAGGACCGGGACAGCAATTTGCCCTTGGCCAGAGGATCTGTCACAACATTCCCATCAGGTCAGTGAAGATCTGTGCCACCAAAAGTGCCATTCCTTCACTGTCCATGGAACAGAACGGGCTGCTGTGTAGAGTGTGTGTGCAGTGTCTGCTCCTGGTGGTCCTGCCCAGGGCTCAGCAGCACCCTTCCAAGGCTTACAGATTCCTGACGTGTTCCCTGACCTATTCCTTCCCCTATCCCCCTCACCAGGCTCTGCAGCCAAGCCTTGGATGTGTTTCCCCACGTGGGTTTTCCCCCTCTGTGCTCACCTTTGCTCCTGTCTGTCCCGCAGCCAAAGCCGTCGCCGCCGTCGCCACCCTCCCCTGACGAGGTGCCCATCAACGTCAAGCAGGCCTACAAGACCTTTGCAGCAGTGCCCCTGTCCCAGCCCCTGCTGGGGACACAGGTAACCCAGCTGCTGGGGACACCAGCCAGGGCTCAGCAGGCCAGCACGGGGGGATGTGTGCTCTCCAGGGACAGCTGCTGCACAGCAGGGACCCGGCCAGGTCCTGTGGGAGCTGCAGTGGGTTGGTGATGAGATGTTCATCCTGGCAGGTCCTGTCTGTGCCAGGTCCTGTTGGAGTGTGTTGGTGATGAGATGTTCATCCTGGCAGGTCCTGTCTGTGCCAGGTCCTGTTGGAGTGTGTTGGTGATGAGATGTTCATCCTGGCAGGTCCTGTCTGTGCCAGGTCCTGTTGGAGTGTGTTGGGGTGGAGATGTTCATCCTGGCAGGTCCTGTCTGTGCCAGGTCCTGTTGGAGTGTGTTGGCGATGAGATGTTCATCCTGGCAGGTCCTGTCTGTGCCAGGTCCTGTTGGAGTGTGTTGGTGATGAGATGTTCATCCTGGCAGGTCCTGTCTGTGTCAGGTCCTGTTGGAGTGTGTTGGTGACGTTCATCCTGGCAGGTCCTGTCTGTGCCAGGTCCTGTTGGAGTGTGTTGGTGATGAGATGTTCATCCTGGCAGGTCCTGTCTGTGTCCTGTTGGAGTGTGTTGGTGATGAGATGTTCATCCTGGCAGGTCCTGTCTGTGTCAGGTCCTGTTGGAGTGTGTTGGTGACGTTCATCCTGGCAGGTCCTGTCTGTGCCAGGTCCTGTTGGAGTGTGTTGGTGATGCAGATGTTCATCTCACACATTGTTGTTCTCCCCAGACACTGGGATACTGATGTACAACCATGCAAAGGAATTCTGAAATTCCAGACACCAGGGCCAGGCTAAACCTGTGCTGAGACATTTTTTAATAGATTTTGATCTTCACTGGGACTCTTCCTTTTCCCTGCCATCTAGCTGAATCCTGGAACAGTCCAGGCTAGCTAAAGCCTTGGAGGTCATTGCCTCAGTTCTCCCTACAAAACAGGGCAGCCTTTGGTGCTGGAATCCTGGAATCCTAGAATCCTGGAATCCTAGAATCCTGGAACATCCCCATCTGGAAGGGACCCACAAGGATCATCAGGTCCAGCTCAGGACACCCCCAGGACTTCCACCATGGGCCTAAAAGCATTGGTCAAACGTCTCCAGAGTTGTAGGAGGTTGCTCAGGCAGATCCACTCAAGTTCTGAATTCTGAATTAATTTTTGGAGTGTTTGTATAAAGCCAGAGATCATCTCCTTGCTCTCTTTTAGTGGGTCATTTCAGTTTGTCTAATGATAAAACTTCTTTCTTTTCCATGACTAGTTTGCAGTTCTCAGTTTGCCCCTGTGGATTCCTGGTTAACAGATGGATTTTGTGAATCAGTTTCCTCCCCCTGTAGTTCTGTTCATTCAATATTCTGTTATACATGCCAGTAAATACAGGTTTTGTTCTTTCTGATGGCATCTCTGCTTCTTTAAAGTAAATTTTGGTTTTGTCTTTGATGTAAGCAAAGTGTGAGTGGCTCTTGCCAGCTCCTGTGAACCCCCTCCAGCCCTAGCTCAGCCCCTGCTCCTGTTTGGTGCCTGTTTCCCGTGATTTTCAGTGTCTCCCTTTCAGGTTCTGTTAAACCCTCAGTTTAACATAAATACTCATTCCTGACCATTGCTAAACCTTGTTAAATCTGTGCAAATTCTGGGACATTTTGGGGACCTGTGTCACCTCGCCTGGCCTTGGGGCACATGACTGGAAACTTCCCGTTTAGAACATGCTTATTTCTCTCTGTTCTTAGGAATTGTCTGGTCAGAGCAGCACAGAAAACACCAAACTGGCCTCGGAAGTGAGTGCTGGGGCTGGGGAGGGTGGGAGCCATGGGGTGTGGATGGGGACATGGGGTCATGGTGTGGGAGGGCTGGGGAGGAGGACGAGGAGGAGACAATGGGGCAGCTGGCAGAGCAAGGGATGGGGTGGCATGGGGAGGGTGCCCATGGGCAGGGGTGTGCCTGGGTGGGCAGAGCTGCGCCTGGGTGGCCCGTGGGCAATGGTGTGGCTCTTGCAGGTGGCCGCACACAGCCCTGGGGGACAGCACAGCCCTGAGCAGAGGTCCTTCCGTGAGAGGCAGAAGTATTTTGAGATTGAGGTGAAGCAGCAGCACCTGGACAAGCCTCCCAAGCGTGTTTCCTTGGTGGGGGAGGATGACCTGAAGAAAATGAAAGAGGAGGAAGGTACGTAGGAATGTGTGCACAGAGGATTGTGCTGTTGAGTGATGCCTTTCCCACAGAAATGCAGCACTTCCAGAAGCCCAGGGGTGGTTATTGTAAGGCCTGGGAATAATTTGAAGTGAATGCTGAAGAATTCTGTGGATGCTGCGCTGGTACTTCCTGGGTTGGTGAAGTGCTGTAGTTTCAGGTGCCCTGTATCATGGAATCACAGAATGGTTTGGGTTGGAGGGACTTCTAACCCACTCAGTGCCAGCCCTGCCATGGGCAAGGACACCTTGCCTCACACCAGTGGCTCCAAGCCCCATCCAGTCTGGCCTGGAACACTTCCAGGGATGGGGCAGCCACAGCTGCTCTGGGCAGCCCATGGCCCACCCTCCTTGGGCAGGGTTCCTTCCCAAATCCCACTCATCCCTGCCCCTCTCCAGTCTCCTGGAGCCCCTCTCCAGGCTGAGCAGTTCAGCTCTGACAGAGCTCTCCCTGCAGAGCAGAGGGGCTTCAGCCCAGGGAGCATTCCAGTGTCCCTGTCTGGGCTCTGTGCCTGCAGCTGGCAAACCCTTCAGAGACATTTGTAAAGCCACTGCACACACTGGGTCTGTGCCAGCTGCCAGCTGAGTGGCACCTTCACACAGGACTGGCAGGAGAGCTCAGACCTCTCAGAGCTTGCTGTGCTGCTTTAGGGGTGCACTAGGAGCTACATTGCTGCTCTCCTTTTTGATGTCATTTCCTCTTGCTTGAGAGTTGCTTAGGAGGTGATAAGGAACAATGTGAAGTGGAAAAAAGCATTTTTATTGAGCTCTCCAGCCACTCCTCTCCAAATCATACCTGGACCTGGCATTTGCTCTGGTTCAGTTTCATGCCACTAATGGCTGCCCAAGGTTCCAGCCTGTCTGGACCCTGCTGTGAGGCTTCATGGCCCTTGAGAGAGTCACCAGCAGCTCCCAGTTTGGCATCAGCAGCAGAGTGTTACTGTTGCATTCAGCTCCTGCAGGCAGATAAAATCATTAACAAAAAACTTGCCCAGAGCTGTCCCCAGGCGTGAGCCCTGAGGAACACCCCTGGGTGACCTGCAGGACACCTGCCCCAGAGAGCTGCCTGCTGCTATCTCCTCTGACCCTCTTGTGACGTGTGTGCTCACCAGCAGAACTGTCCCCAGGGCCACTGCCATGCGTGGGACCAGCAGCAGCACCCAGCCTTGGCTCCTGCAGGAGGCCAGGGAGGAGATGCAGACTCTCAGGGCTCTTCCTTCCCTCTGGGGAAAGGGCAGGAGAGACTGCCCAGTTTCCAGAGTGAGCATGAGAACACTGGGAAATCTGCTGGAAATCTGCCTGTTGGGTGTCCAGGGATGGAAGTCTGGTGGATAAAGAGGAGGGAACTGAGGAATCCATGCAGAGTTTGTTTCATCTGAAGCATTGGTGGAAGTGTGGAGGAACAAAGGTGTTCATGGAGAGGGGATGGACTGAAACCAGCCCAGACTTGCAGGGATGAGAAGCGTAAGGACCTGCCCAGAGGTCCCATCCTGGGGATTCAGTGTCAGGACCTGCCCAGAGGGGTTCAGTGTCAGGACTGAATCTCCTGGGGGTTCATTGTCAGGACCTGCCCACAGTCCCATCCTGGGGGATTCAGTGTCAGGACCTCCCCAGAGGGGTTCAGTCTCAGGACCTGCCAGAGGTCCAATCCTGGGGGTGCAGTGTCAGGACCTGCCAGAGGTCCAATCCTGGGCTTTCAGTGTCAGGACTGAATCTCCTGGGGGTTCATTGTCAGGACCTGCCCACAGTCCCATCCTGGGGGTGCAGTGTCAGGACCTGCCCAGAGGGGTTCAGTGTCAGGACTGAATCTCCTGGGGGTTCATTGTCAGGACCTGCCCACAGTCCCATCCTGGGGGGTGCAGTGTCAGGACCTGCCCAGAGGGGTTCAGTATCAGGACATGCCCAGAGGTCCCATCCTGGGGGATTCAGTGTCAGGACATGCCCAGAGGGGTTCAGTGTCAGGACCTGCCCACAGTCCCATCCTGGGGGTGCAGTGTCAGGACCTCCCCAGAGGGGTTCAGTGTCAGGACATGCCCAGAGGTCCAATCCTGGGGGTGCAGTGTCAGGACCTGCCAGAGGTCCAATCCTGGGCTTTCAGTGTCAGGACCTGCCCAGAGGGGTTCAGTGTCAGGACCTGCCCACAGTCCCATCCTGGGCTTTCAGTGTCAGGACCTGCCCAGAGGGGTTCAGTGTCAGGACTGAATCTCTTGGGGGTTCATTGTCAGGACCTGCCCACAGTCCCATCCTGGGGGTTCAGCCAGTGCTCTCTGGTGTAAGCTGCCTCCTGTCTCCCTGGCAGCCCGCAAGCTGCAGCAGCAACGAGCTCTTCTGCTGGAGGAGGAAGCTGAGGAGGATGAGGAGGGGAGGCAGGTGCCCGAGGCCGTGCAGTCCAGCGTCATCATCGAGGGCGTGGAGTACAAGGTGGAGAGGCTGAATGGAAGGAGCAGCCAGGCCCCAGCAGCTCGGTAAGACAGCACCCTGGGCAGGCACAGCCCTGTGCCCTCACAGGTCAGAGTGTCCCCGGAGCTCTCAGGGGAGAGGGCTGGGCGAGGTTTCGTCTTCAGCACAGAAAAGGCCAAGTTTTGCATCTCGCTCTTGCAGCGAGCTGCTCCTTCAGCTGTGCCCCAGGGTGTGCAGAGAGGTTGATTTTTAGAGACAGATGCTTCAAGATAAGCTGAATGATAAAGTGATGCTAAAACAGGTTTGGGTTTTCTTAGGCTTTTGTTTCCCCATTCTCTGGGACCTGGCCTCCAGGTTACCTCGATGGTTTTTTTCTAATTCTTGGGCATAGAACAGAGGAATGAGAACAGGGTTCTCAAAGGCTCCAGATAAATTCAGAATGCACTGGAGTAAAGCTGAAGCTGTCCTTATCTGCCTTTGAAGTCTTTAGGACAGACAGTCTCCTCTCCACAAACACTTCTCTGTCACAGTGGCAGAACACACCCTGGCACGTGCAATCTCATTTCTCTCTGTTGTTTCTGCCCAGTCTCAGTGGAGGAGCTTCTCACATAACGATGCCCTGAGACTTCCCCTGCCCCTCCTGAGCTGAGGCAGCTCCAAGGAGGAGAGCAGTCACACACAGCTCCTTGGTTCTCTGGGAAGCCCCACTGATCCCTCCTGTTCTCATCCTGAAGCACAGGATGCTGAAGAACAGGAAGCCTGGATCCATCAGATGACTTTCAGTTGCTTATTATTTATGCTTGAATGCAGGGGAGGCAGTGGAAGAGACAGAAGTTTTGTTTCTTGAAATAATCTTCCTCATGCTGGAAGAGAAACTGAAATTTAATTAAAATAAACTTGAGCAGTAAAGATCAGAGCTGAGAGTCACTATAAACTGAACACCCCCAGCTCTCCCAGCCAGGTTCCAGCCCTCAGAGCAGCTCCATAGCCCATCTCATGGAAAAACTTATAATAATCAAATTAATCTGTTAATGAAGGTATAAAATCAGAATCAGGTAACAAGTGTTTCCAAAGGGAATCTTTCTTGGGCTCCTCTGTTTGGAATCCCTTTGTGCCACATCTAACAAAGCTGAATGTGAGGTCCTGGTTGGGTTAGATCTGGAGGAAAAGAAAGCCCAAAAATATTTTTTAGAAAAACTGAGGAAAAAGTTTTGTGTGTGTGTGTGTGTGTGTGTGTTAGTGGCTATTTTTTTAGAAAAACTGAGGAAAAAGTATTGTGTGTGTGTGTGTGTGTTAGTGGCTGGGTGACCTGCAACTGCAGGAAATGAGCTCTGATATTCATGTGGATGTTAAGGAGATCCCCACAGGAATGTTCACAGCAGTGGTCACGGAGGGCTGTGACTTCACCCTGGAGCAGTTGTTGCTTTCCTGGGGTGGAACCTGTGCCAGCCTTGGCTGGGTGTGCAGCCTGTGGTGCTACAGCTCACAGGGGTTTTTTTCCAGGCCCTTGGAGCTCAGTGAGAACAATAGCTCACAGAGGAATTCCCTGGAGGAGGGGATCAAGCCTGAGCACAGAACCAACTCCATGTCGGGGTGAGTGGGGCAGGGGCTGCAGAGTTCCTCCTTTTCAGCAGCCAGGGGCTGGGGGAGGGAGGGGAACTGAGCAGAACCAACTTCATAGAACCCAGGATGGGTTGGGTTGGGGGGACCTTCCAAGACCCTCTGGTTTCAACCCCCTGCCATTCAGGGGTTGCTCCAAGGGCAGTCCAAGCCCCGTCCAGCCAGAAACTCCTTACGAGGAGCTTTCTGTGTCCTGTGTCCTCCCCACCCGCAGCAGCCCGTGCCAGTGGCAGTGGGCAGGTGAGCAGAGCTGCCAGTGGGACCGGGCAGGAGAGCAGAGCTGCCAGTGGGACCGGGCAGGAGAGCAGAGCTGCCAGTGGGACCGGGCAGGAGAGCAGAGCTGCCAGTGGGACCGGGCAGGAGAGCAGAGCTGCCAGTGGGACCGGGCAGGAGAGCAGAGCTGCCAGTGGGACCGGGCAGGAGAGCAGAGCTGCCAGTGGGACCGGGCAGGAGAGCAGAGCTGCCAGTGGGACCGGGCAGGAGAGCAGAGCTGCCAGTGGGACCGGGCAGGAGAGCAGAGCTGCCAGTGGGACCGGGCAGGAGAGCAGAGCTGCCAGTGGCACTGGGCAGGAGAGCAGAGCTGCCACAGCCCAGCAGGTAAGCCGTGGTGGCCCCACAGCCCCCCTGTGCCCCTCTCTGGCAGGCTGAGCCCCACGGATCCCGGCGCTCCCGTGCGCACAGCCAAGGCCGAGCGGCGGCACCAGGAGCGCCTGCGGATGCAGAGCCCCGAGCTGCTGGCCCAGCAGGACAAGGAGCTGTCCCCAGCTGAACGCCGGGCCCTGGAGGCGGAGAAACGGGCCATGTGGAGGGCAGCACGGTGAGCCAGAGTTCCCTGCCCTTTTGGGACAGACAGGGCAGCTCCTGCGTGTGTGGGGGCTAAAGGAGTGAAACCAGGGAATGGGGATCCTTTCACACGGCAGGGCAGCTCCTAAAGGAGTGAAACCAGGGAATGGGGATCCTTTCACACAGCAGGCAACTCCTAAAGAGACCTGAAGGGAGTAAAACTGGGGAATGGAGGATCCTTTCACAGAGCAGGACAGCTCCTGCCTGTCTAGGGGACCCAAAGGGAGTAAAACCAGGGAATGGGGGCTTCAGCTACCTGAGCTGTCAGATCCAGCCTGTCTGGGTTTAATTTTGGCAGACCAGGGCTTCAGCTCCACTTAGCTTCCAGTGCCAAGGCCCAGCTTTCTGTGCAGGTCCTGGAGAAGGGCCTGGCTGGTGCCCTGGGCAGGAATCAGTCAGTCACTGCAAGGCTCCTTTCTGTGAGACAAGGAGGGACTGTTCCCTGCTGCCACAGATCTCCGGGAGGATCCAGGGCCCCTCTTTCCAGCTCTGGAATGGGAACAGGGATGTGGTCAGGTCCTGTCTCCAGAGGCCCCTGTGCTGCAGGGGAAGTTCTGCACTGCCCCACTCAGGGGGCTCAGCCCCACCAACCCACTGGGTTTGTTCCTCCCTTTCTAATCTCCTGTCTTCTGCTTCTTTCCAGTTCTCTGCTCTGTGCTGTCACTCATGACCCCTCAGTCTGCACCTCCTTGGGCTTTCCTTGTTCTCCCTGTGCCATCAGTGCCCTGCCAGGATGTGTGATGCCCCCTTCCCCCAGCACTCCCTGTGCTCTCTGCAGACACAGAGACCCACCTTACACACGGGTTCTGGGCACAGTCATGGAGTCATGGAACAGTTTGGGGTGGAAGGGACCTTAGGGCTCATCTGGTTCCACCCCTGCCATGGAGGGACACTTCCCACTGTCCCAGGCTGCTAGCAGGCAACTCCTAAAGAGACCTGAAGGGAGTAAAACTGGGGAATGGAGGATCCTTTCACAGAGCAGGACAGCTCCTGCCTGTCTAGGGGACCCAAAGGGAGTAAAACCAGGGAATGGGGGATCCTTTCAAGCGCAGATGTTGAGGGAGGTTGTGCAGGACCTGTTCAAGCAGTGCCCAGCACTGGTGGCCTGGCTGAGCCTGTCCCCTTCTGTCAGCACAGGGCAGGGGCAGGGCTCCAGATTCCCCCCGTGCCTGCCCAGCCATGGACACGGGGAACTCATCATGAACACGAGCCCAGCTGAGTGTTGTGGTGGCTGTGTCCTTCCCTCACACACCATTCCCACCTCATTTGTAACCCTTTTGAAATGGTGTCACTGAAGCTGCCAAGTCACATGTCTGAAACGAAAAATGGAATTTCACATTTCCAGTGTTGCTGGGCTGGAAATCCTGCTACAGCCAAGACACTGGCAGGATTTGGCCATTCCCATTCTTACCCACACGAGCTGTTCCATCAGCCATGAAAGACTGACTAAAAGTTGTTCTGGAAGAAAGAGACCTTCCTAATTCAGAACTTAAGACTTGAAGCTAGTCCAGATGTTTACTGCATCATAGAATTCCTTCCAAAAATTACTCAGGCTGCTCCTATTGATGGTTTTTCTTCTCCTGTTACTCCTGTAGGAGACATTCAAAGGACAGTCTGAGCTGTCTATTTTGGGGTTTGGATGAGGCCTGGAGAGGACAGGGTTTTAGAAAAGACTGGAGGGATCACTGGGAGCAGTTCCAGTGTTGGTGCTTGACATGGGTGATCATGGGGCTGTTGCTCCCAGGAAGGCTCTGAGAGTGGAGAACTGCAAAGCAGGGAGAGCTGGACTGATGTTCTGGGGCTTTGAGCACATTTTCTCTGAGACTGGTTTTCACAGAATCCCAGGAGGTTCAGGGGAGAGGGACCATGAAGGCCATCCATCCCACCCCTCCCATGGGCAGGGACAACTTCCACTGTCCCAGGGTGCTCCAAGCCCTGTCCAGCCTGGCCTTGAACATATCCAGGGCTCCAGGGGCAGCCACAGCTGCTCTGGGCACCCTGTGCCAGGGCCTCCCAGGGAAGGATTTTCCAAGATCCCCTCTAACCCTGCCCTCTGGCAGTGGGAAGCCATTCCTCCTTGTTCTGGCACTCCAGGTCTTTGTCCAAAGTCTTCTTGTGGGAAGAGGGAGGTTCAGAGGCTCTGGAGCACACCCTGGGGCAGGTGCCAGCCAGGCCCCTGAGCAATTTGGCTCACACTGGCTTAGGGACACGCTCACCCTCAGTGTCCCAGGACAAAATGTGTGTCCTGTGCTTGGCCACTGTGTTCCCCTTTCCCATGGTCCAGCTGAGGTGCATGGAGCTCATGGTCAGTGTAGCTGAGAGGCTGTCCCACGTGTGCCCTCAGCCTGACCCACACTCACACACCCTCTGACCACCCCACAGCCTTTCCCGTGGGGCTGGAGCTGTTCCTGGTCCCTCCCAGCTCATGGGAAGGCAGCCCTGGATGTGGGGACTGATGGAGGCTGATGTTCCTGGGCACAGTCCCCGACTGCCCCAGGGGCTCCTGCTGCCTCAGCAGTGGCCAGGGTTGGGTGGGATCACATCTGGGACCAGTGTAGCCCAGGCTGCCCCGTGTCAGACCCGTATTTCCCCTCCCCAGGGTACGTTCCTGTATCTGTTTCTTTCTTTTCCTGTTCCTGTCTGCTGCAATGTTCATCACCATCATCTCTCCCTCCTCCTCCTTCTCCTGTTCCTTCTCCTGCTGCTCCTCCTCAGATCCTCAGCTCTTGAAGACAGTGTTAAGCAGTACGAGCAGGACCTGGCCAGGAGGCTGTACCAGTCCCGGCAGCGGGCTGCTGCTCCCGGGGCCAGGCCAGCTCAGATGGCTAGCCCAGTGCAGAGCCACGCCTCGAGAGTCCCTGGCTCAGGAGGCCAATCCAGGTGTGCACTGCCCCTCCCCACAGCTGCATGCTCCTGTCTGTGTCCCCATGCCCCTCCGGGGCCTCCTGGGGCAGGAGGACGTGGGGGTGGTCCCTGGTGCCCACTGCCCAGAGAACAAGGGGGGATGCTGGGGCTGTCTGATGAGCAGGAAGGAACAGACGCCTCTGAGGGCTGGACCCACTTTTTCACAGCTGTGTCACACAGGGGTTGGAAGGTACCTTAGAGATCATCCAGATCCACCCCCTGCCACGGGCAGGGACACCTTCCACTAGAGCAGGCTGCTCGGGGCCCCATCCAGCCTGGCCTTCCTGATCTCCTGCAGGCTGAGGAGGGTTAAGGTGCAGCACACTGAGCCCAGAGGAGGGTAAAGCCCCCAGGACTGATCCTGCTCGTGTGATCCTTGCAGTTTTGTCCCCAGCTCAGGTCACTGTCCTGTTGTGTGGCACTCTGGGGCTGCCTGCAGCTTCTCAGTGTGTTGATCCATAGCTTCAGGCTCTGTGTGTTTGGCACATGTGGTCCCATGTGTGTTTTGGGATGGCAGCCAGCCCAGCTGTCCCCCTGCCTGCCTGGGGACCCTCGGGGGCTTTGTTCCACCCAGCTGTGCTCGGCCCAGGGCTCTGTCCCTGCCCTGCCGCACATGGGTGGCACTGTCCCCTCACCAGCACTGATGGCCTCTCCTCCCCACCCTGTTCCCGAGGCAGGATGAAATCGCTGGAGCAGGATGCTCTCAAAGCCCAGATGGTCATTGCCAAGTCCAAAGAGGGGAAGAAGCGCAGCACGCTGGAGCAGCTGGCAGAGTCCCCCTCGCCCGCGCCCACGCCGTCACCCACGCCGCTGGAAGGTACAGAGCTGCTGCTGCCTGCAGGGACACGCAGGGCTGGGGGCAGTTCCCTCCTTATGGGGGCAGTTCTCTCCTTCTGGGGGCAGTTCCCTCCTTCTGGGGGCAATTCCTTCCTTTTGGGGGAAATTCCCTCCTTCCACGCCACTGGAAGGTACAGAGCTGCTGCTGCCTGCAGGGACAGGCAGGGCTGGGGGCAATTCCCTCCTTATGGGGGCAGTTCCCTCCTTCTGGGGGGCAGTTCCCTCCTTCTGGGGGCAATTCCCTCCTTCTGGGGAGCAGTTCCCTCCTTCTGGGGGCAATTCCTTCCTTTTGGGGGAAATTCCCTCCTTCCACGCCACTGGAAGGTACAGAGCTGCTGCTGCCTGCAGGGACAGGCAGGGCTGGGGGCAATTCCCTCCTTCTGGGGGCAATTCCCTCATTCTGGGGGGAAATACTCTCCTTCTGGGGGGCAGTTCCCTCCTTCCACCCAGCTGGAAGGTACAGACCCAGCTGGAAGGTCCTTGGGGGCACGTGGGGACAGCACAGGGATGGGGCTCAGCTGTAGGACATGTGACAGCACCTGGGGCAGAGCTGAGGTTCCAGGGAACAGGGTGGGAACATATGCTGATTTTCTGAAAAAGCAGTGAGGAGGTGTTTGTTGGGAGGGCAGAAGGCAGGGCCTGCCCTCAGCGTGGTGTCACCACTCTGACATGCTGCTGATGGCTGGGGGGTGGCTGTCCCACAGCCAGCCTGTCACTAACTGTGCTCTTCTGTCCCCTCCTGCAGATTGCAGCCCCAGGAACGTCACTTCCCCAGGAAGGCTGGTATGATGTTCTCCTGCTTGCTTTTGTCACCTTTCCTGAATCCTGGGATTCCCTGGTTGCTCAGCTGTGCTGGGAGCTGTGGGTGCCCACTTGGTCCTTGAGCCAGGCCTGCGTGGTGCAGGGGAGGGTGAGGGGTCCATGGATGGAATTTGGCCACACTCCTGGCCAGAGGCACCCCCCTTTATTGCAGCTCCCAGGGGACATCTGCTTTCTGTCCCCTATTTTGTGATGCCATCCTTCACCTCCTTGTTCAGAAAGTTTTCCACCAGGTCCAGAAAGCCTTTCCCCATGCTCAGAGGGCCTTGCTCTGGTTCAGAAAGCCTTTCCCCAGGTCCAGAAAGCCTTTCTCCATGCTCAGAGGGCCTTTCTCTGGTTCAGAAAGCCTTTCCCCAGGTCCAGAAAGCCTTTCTCCATGCTCAGAAAGCCTTACCCTGATTCAGAAAGCCTTTGCCTGAGTTCTGAAAGCCTTTCACTGCACTTCAGGGACTTTGGCCCTGTGTTTCCTCGAGAGTGTGAAATGGTGCCAAAGGCAGCCATCAGTGTGGCACTGTGCAAGCACCACAGTGCCACACATCCTGCACAGACTTGCTCTTGGTCCTTGGACCTCCTGCCAGCCTCTCCTGGAAATGCACATCCCTGTGCAGAAGGGCACTGCCCAGTCTGCCATCCCTTCCCATGGGACATGCAGGTTTCACTCCCTGGTGCCTCCACTTCCCCTTCATTCCTCCCACGCTGGGGAGGCTCTCTGAGGTCTGTCAGCTCTGGTTCATGCCCAAGCATGAATGAATCCAAGGAATGCTGTGATGGAAGCTTTGTTTAAGGTGGGTGTCAGAAGGAGAAGCAGGATGTTGCCCGTGCAGACTTTAGGAAGCAGAGTCTCTGCTGCTGTTCCAGATGAGCAGCTCCAGTCTGGGCACTCTGCTCTTCCACGAGCTTGGTGTTGCCAGCAGACAAACCTGAAGATGCTGGGAGGGGAGAGGATGCTTTTAGGTGACGTGATGGTGTGATTTGCTCCTGTAATGTTGCTGTTTATCAGCCCGTGGTCTTGGGCCAGCTGGGACTTGGCTGGAGCTGCTCAGGGCACAGTAAAAGTTTCACATGAGACTTCAGGAGGGTTAGTGAGTGTGGAGCACCAGGGGTTTGTCCACTGTGGGCAGAAGAGAGATCTCTCATCCCAAACCTTCACTCTTTTAAGTGTGTTTTGTCCTTGGAAATGAGGCTAGCAAAAGAAGAGCCTTCCTGAGGAGGGAGTGCCTGTCAAGGAGAAGCTGCCTGAGCTATCAGATCCAGCCTCTCTGGGTTTAACTGTGGCGCCTGAGTTCTGAAAGCCTTTCACTGCACTTCAGGGACTTTGGCCCTGTGTTTCCTCGAGAGCACAAGGCAGACCTGCAGCTGCAATCAGCATTTTCCTTTTCCTAGCCCTGAGTAAATGCCATGGGCCATTGGTGCACAGCCCTGCAAGAGCTGGTGAGACAGCTCAGGGAAAGCAGCTGAGAGGGAGCCTTGTCCTGCCAGGTCACCCCACAACACAGCCCTGGGGTGAAATTCTGACTCTGCTCTGACTATCAGAAATCTTGCCATGAACTTCCCCCAAACCAGCTTTCCTAGCAGGCTTGGTGTGCATCAGCATTTCACTGGAGCAGTGATGTTTCCTCTGTGGCTCAAACCCCTCCTGCCACCAGGAGAGCTCCAAAGCAGTGTCCCAGGGTGTCCCAGGCTCTGTCCAGGCACTCCTGCCTCTCCCTGAGGATGTCCCTCTGCTTCTGCTGGGATCTCTGCTTGCACTGCCCAGCTTGCTGCTGCCTCTCCAGCCGTTCTCTCCCTCACTCTCTCTTCTCTGTTTCTTCCCTTCTGCTGTCCCTTCTAGTCAATGTCTGAAAAGAAGTTTGACTACCGGGAATTTGCTGCTATTCCTTCCTCCAAACCTGTTTACGAAATCCAGGTATAAACTGCATGCTGAGCCACCTCTGCATAGCTCAGGCCTTGGTTTGGTGGAGGAGCTGAGGCTGAGGGATCTGGGGGAGCCCTCTGCAGAGGCCTTGCTGTGCAGGGGCAGGGACACCAGTCCTGCTGAAAACTGAGGGCTTGGTGGAGGCTTCAGCCAAGAGGGATTAGGAAAAGGCTGGTCCAGATGGTTTTAAAATGAATGACAAAAGCTTTGCAGATAGAAAACATCTGCATCTTCACCAGAATGGCTACTGAAATATTTTTAAGTGAAAGATGAGAACTAAAAGGGAATAAAAATTACAGAAATAATGGCTAGCAAATGCCAAATTGGAGCAGATGTGAACTTCCAGGTGGTGCCTGGTGTCCTGGCCAGGAGCAGCTGGGGTGCCTGTTCTCAAGCTGTAGTTCTGCTGGCAGTGGAGTCCACACCTGAGAGTGGAAAGCCATGGTGAGGTGCTTCTCCTTCCTCTAATGGGCTGGTTTAAGCTGTTCTGTCATGGATTGTCAGCTCTGGAGGTGATCCTGACCCCTGCCCCTGTTCTGGAGGCCACTGGAACCAATCTTGTAGGGCTGGGAGCTGTAACTGCCTGGGTCAGTCAGTCCCTGATGGCATTTGTGACAGCTGAATTGAGCAAATATCCTGTGTCTGAAGGGTTTTAGGTGGTTTTTTAGTTCTTTGCCATGAGGCAGATTGTGTGCATGGAGAGCCAGCCAGCACTGCCACACTGGGCTTCACCTCACTGTGGGGACACAAAGGTGTGTCACTGCAGACAGGCTGGCTGTGCAGAGCTGCAGGATGAGGATTCTCAGGCACTTTTGCTTTATTTGGTGTCTGTTCTTCACTGGCACCTGTCCCTTGTGGTGTTGCTCTGCTCCTGGAAGTGGTTCCTCATTTTCCTGGGGTGCCTTCCTTTGGGAGGTGCCTCTCTCCAGTTCTGTCCCAGGCGAGTTGGGGACTGGCTGCTTGAGCTCTGTGGCAGCTCCAGACCACCCAAATTTCCCCAGGTACAGCACTGGGTCTGCATGCAGCTGAGAAGGTGCCTCCAAAGGAGGCTGCTGCTCCAAACCCTCAGGCAGTGTGTGTGGGTGCAATGGTTCACAGAATCCTGGGATGGTTTGGGTTGGGAGAGACCTTAAATCCCATCCCACCCCTGCCATGGCAGGGACACCTTCCCTGTCCCAGGCTGCTCCAAGCCCCATCCAGCCTGGCCTTGGGCACTGCCAGGGATTGAGGGGCAGCCCCAGCTGCTCTGGGCACCCTGTGCCAGGGCTGCCCACCCATGGGCAAGAATTTCTGTCTCATATGCAACACAAATCTCCCCTCTTTCAGCTCACAGCCTTTTTCTTCACTCTCTGCACTTTGTGCCTTTTGTGTTTCTTCCTCTCCTTCCTGCACACAGGCCAGGCCAGGGTGCTCGACCCAGGCACGAGGGATTCCTGCTGGAGTCTCTGTGTCAGTGTCCCCTCTGTGCCCGTGTCCCCTCTGGGCAGTGCCGGTCCCTTGCCCTCCATGGGGTGTGGGAGGGGGGCTGGGGATGCCCTGGGCTCAGGTGTTACAGGTGTGAATGATCTCATTTCCCTTCCAGTCCCCTGATGCAGCTGATGACCTCAGATACGTCGATGACCGGAGTAACTCAGGTAAGCCCAGCCCAGGCCAGGCCCAGGCCAGGCCCAGGCAGTCCTGGCTGTTCTGCTCACTCCCTGCCCTGGGTCTGGAGGGTCCCCCTGCCTTGTGGAACCACCCTGAGGAGCTCACCTTCTGTTGCTTGAAGCCATGCCATGTTTTATCTGTTCTAGAATGACAACTCCGCGCTCACCACGTTCAGTTTGGGTAGGATATTTGCATATTTGCATCATTTTCAGTGATGACTAATTTTCCCAGTGTGCTGTGTTACAAGCATGCCTGTTTTTCTCCAGTTTGTGTCCTGGAGTGGCAGTAGGATGTGGCAGAGAGGTTTTGGCCTCTGCCACCTGCTGCAGGTGCATGATGTCCACGCAGGGGCTGCCTCGTGCCCCTTTTGCTGGCACAGGCACTGGTGCAGGTAAATTCATCCCAGGTACACTCGTGGGCTGTGGCCACCTCAGTCAGCAGGAGTTAAAGGTGTGCAGCTGGACCTCTGGGCTGTCCAGCTGGGCTGTGTCTGCCTGTCCCACTGTAACAGACAGCTGAGACTCACCCAGATGGTTCCAGGGGCTGCAGCAGCACTGTGGAGCTGGGCAGAGCCTGCCTGCTGTGTAGCCTCTAACAGTTGGTGCTGGTTTGCTGCTACCCTTTTTGCATGTTTCATCCCTTAATTTAAAAAACAAAACACTTCCTTTTTTCTTGACAAATTCCTCTGAGTCAAGGCTGCATCCCAGACAGCTGACCCACAGCTGAGCTGTTTCCAGGAGGTTCTGCTGCAGGACTCTACACAAACGTACTTTCCTGAGAACAGGATCTGTTCTTCATCCCTCAGAGTCACCCTCTAAGCTCTGGGTTATTCTCCTGAGGTTGTTTGTTCAGGCAGTGCAGGGAACTGAGAGCTCAGGGAAGGTCTGGGGAATAGCAGCTGCTGCTTAGGGCACTCAGAGCTCACTGTTGCCTGTCCCTGCTCTGTGGGGCCCTCAGATGGGATGAAAGCCAGAAAGAAAATGTGGTGCTCATGGGGAGACCCAGCCCTCAGTCCTGAAGTAATGCTTAAATCACCTGTATGTGTGTGGGGCACACAAACAAGAAGCAGGTTTTTCCCACATCATCTGGAAGGGATGGAGCTGAGGATGCCAGTCAGCTCTCCTGGCATGGGGCCAAGCTCTCCTGGCTTTTTCAGAGCCCTCCATCCCATCTCACTCTCCCAGGCAGTGCAGCATTCCAGCCAGTGTAATCAGAATTGTCCTGGATCATGGAATTATGGCTTTTTGACTCACAGCAGTTCTGAAATTTTGTGCTAGCAAATCATTACATCAGGAGCTCTGAGGAAATCCAGCTGCAGGAAAGTGTTGGCATCTCACTCCTCCCAGTACACCCTCGTCCTCTTGCCCATGCAGAAACAGCTCCTTCCAGTCTCTGGTCTGACTTCATGGTCATCATCTCTTAAATGGATTTAAAAACCTTTATTCCAAGGTTTCCCTGAGGCTGTGGAGTCACTGAACTGCAGAGCAGCAGTTCAGGTGGAACCAAGCAGTGTTCCCTTTGTTGTGGCATGACCTCCAGATCACCTGGAGACTTTTGCTCCCCAGTCCTGTATCCCTCAGGTTGCAGAAGCTCCCCTGATGACTGTGTGCTGCTCCTGTTACTGGAAACCTGCCTATGGGATGTAAGGAGCTGCTTTTTCCCTGTGCTCCTTGCCCACCTGGGCTCTCCGGTGGGGGCAGCAGCTGCCTCCCCATCCTGCACCTGCCCTAATTGCTGTTGGCTAATGAACTCTGCAGCTCTCACACTCAGGAACCAAACGAGTGCTCTCTGCCCTCTTGTGGATTTAATTTAAATCTCTCTGCCCTCCTGTGGCTTTAATTTATTCCTGTCCAGCCTTTTTGGCCACATCACTACTCCAAGGACTTACATCCGTCCTGTTCTTCTCCAGACTTGCATTTCACAGGTTCTTTCCCACCAAAATGCCAACACAAAACTGGAATCTCTGTATTCATACCAGTGGCAATGCCTGTGCTTTCCTCCAGTAGTTCCTGTTTTCTCTCATCCTCAGGATGTCATCTGTCCCTGGTCAGGAATGTCACCTGTCCCTGCAGCCCTGACCTGTGAGCTCTGGTCAGCTCCTCGGAGCAGCTCCCTGCATCCAGCTGGGCATGCCACAGGGGGTGACCCTCACCTGATTGCCCCTGTCCTTCCCTGAGGGTCTGGATCCTCCCACAGCACAGCAGCTGTCCCACATGTCTCTGTGGTGCCCCTGAGTTTAAAGCCTTCCTTCTGTGACCCAGACTCTCGTCCCCCTCTGTGACAGAGGGACCCCTCAGCCCCTGCAGACCCGGGCCAGGGTGGGTCCCTGCTCTGGAGAGCAGAAGCATTTCAGGACACTCGATGTTCCATGCAGCTTGGCACTCCAGTCACGTTCAGTGAACAAGGGGTGTTGCAGGCAGGTGTCTCCTCACACTTGGCTCTTCCTTCCCAGCACCCACAGTGCTCCCTACGTGAGCTGCAGGTCACCAGGGGGTTCTGGGCAGGGAGTTACTGGGAGTGACTGAGACCCGTGCTGTCCCAAATGCAGCACTTGGGAATACCCTGGAACACTCCCTGAAAGTGTTCCAGGCCAGGTTGAACAGCGCTTGGAGCAACCTGGGACAGTGGAAGGTGTCCCTGCCTGTGGCAGGGGTGGGATGGGATGAACTTTAAGGTTCTTTCCTACACAAACCATTCTGTCATCCTGTGCTAGCCTTAACACCTGCATTAACTGTGCCAGCTGTGTGCTGCCAGAATCACAGCATGGTTTGGCTGGGAAGGGACTTTTCAGACCACCCAGTCCCACCCCTGCCCTGAGCAGGGACACCTTCCATCACACCGAGCTGCTACGAGCCACAGCTCCTCTGGGCAGCCTGTGCCTCACCAGCTCACAGGGAAGGATTTCCTCTCAGGATCTCACCTGACTTAACCAGGGCTTTGTCCTCAGATCCAAACTCCTCTTGTCGTTGCAGTTCCCCGGGAGCAGGACGGGCAGCCAGAGGAGGAGGACGCACTGGGAGCAGGGGATCCATCGGCAGCAGCTCCCTCAGCCCTGGAGGACATGGCCCTGTACAGCAGCAAGCGGAAGCTCCGGCACAGCCGGCGCAGCCTGGAGACCGCTGTCCCCACATAGGTGGCCCTGGGCAATGGACTGGCCTGGCACAGCCTGGGCAGTGGACTGGCCTGGCACAGCCCTTCGGGAGCTCCAGGGACAGCAGCAAGCTGCCCCTGCCTACAGACTCTGGATGGGACTGAGCTCCCCGCGAGCTCAGTGGCCAAATGACTCCTCTGGGGCTGTGAACCGCCCTCGTCTCTCACCCAACAGTGCACTGGGGCACATCCCAAAACTGGGACAACACTGGACTGACTGCTGGCAGATGGAGAGGAAGGGTGGCCAGGACAGTGGGCAGCTTTTTAGCCTGTAAATATTATGTGTGGGGAAGAGTAGGACAGGGAGAATGTAGGAGTGTGAGAGTGTGTTGGGCTCCAGCTGTTACTGCCTCAGCTTGGGTTTTGTAGTGGTTAAAAGGAGCTTCTCCTCTGGTGGGAATCAGGAGGAAGGTCCAGCCTGCCTTTACTCCTATTTAGTTTCCAGTCTTTTGCCAAAAAGCATCTCCTCCCAGCTCCTGCACTGTGTCACCTCACTTCCCTTTGGGAGTGTTTGGGAATGGGAAGCTTGGAGGCAAAAAGAAGGAAAAAAAGAAAACAAAAACCACCAGAATTCCAGCAAAGTGCCTCCCTCTGCCACCGGCACTCTGTGCTCAAGGAAAACAGAGCCAGCTCTGCCACCTGCCTCTGTCCTGGTGGGACACTGCTCCTGCTGGGGCTTTGTGCTGTCCTGGGACAGCTCCCTCCCTGCACGGGCACGTCCCCCTGTGTCACCACGGTGGGAGCCACTGCAGAGCACACGAGTGGAGGAGTCTGTCCTGTGGCACTGGGGCCGAACTGGTCAACTGGGGCAGGAATGGGACAGGGCCGACAGCCAGAGCAGGGGTGTAGGGGTGTGTGACAGCAGTGGGAGCAGCACAGGGGGCAGGACACGGCGGCAGAGGTGGAGGTGTGACAGCAGGTACCTTAGTGGGTAGAATTCAGGAACTGGGGATGGGTAGAATGTGGAGTTGCTGGGGTCAGGTTGGGAGTTACAGGATCCTGCACATGGAGATGCTGGTGGGGAGTCCACAGTGCCCACGCTGGCTGTAGGGTGGGCAGGGATGTCACGGGTGCCTGGTGTGGTGTGGGCTGGCAGGGAGCACCAGGAGCACCACGGAGCAGAATGGGGCTGGCCTGTGCCTTGCAATAACCACACAGTTCCACTTTGCCAGCTCATTGGCTTCAGGCCCCTTCCCATGGAGGATGGGGAAAATGCACGTTTGCCCACACAAGAGGGAAAAAGGAAAATGAGAAATGAGTGGGGGTATGAGCCTTGGTTTCCAGAAGTGGAACAAGGGCTGTGAGCAGGTTCTGAATCATGTGAGCTCTGCAGATATGGAGGTCACAGCTGCTGCTCCCAACTCTGCCATCAGCCTCTGCTGCCACTAGTGAGGGGAAACAACCCTTTTCTTTTTCTTTTTCTCACTGCCTCTCACCGTGAGGAAGGTCCGAGCTCGGCGCAGTCCCGTTCCCTTCCATTGGTGCTCTCTGACTCCCCAGTAAGACCAGGGTTGGACCTTGAGCCTCACAGTGGCTGGGCACTGACAGGCACATCTGCTTGTACATTTGCTGAAGGAAAGAGCTGGATGCAGTTTTTTGGGTGCAGTTTTTTAGTTGAGCCTCTCCTTTCATGCCAAAATCCAGCGGATCATTTTAACTGACTCTGTATGTTTTGATTTTACAGACTTGTGAAGGGGAACTCTGATAATCTCACACTGCAGCTGCAGCTGCCTCCATCATCAGCAATTTGAGCTTTTCCTTTTTAAATCTAATTTTAGCATTTGCTTTTTAACAAGAGCAGTTTTGGAAACAATCCTGGCTGGGTTTTGGTGACTAACTTGTGATTCTTCTCTCCTTTCCCTGTGCGGTACCTGGTGCCAGGCTCTGGATTCTCTCCCGTTCTCTCCCAAGAGACTCCGAGGGAAAATTAGCGCATCAAGACTGTAACTAGTGAAATTTGTACAACCAAAGAAATCTATTTTGTGGTTCAAGGATAATAAAGTTTACTTTACATTTTAGAGCCTTTAGTCACAGTGGTGTGCCCTGTGTCAAGTCTGCAGTTTCAGCATCAATGCTCTGCTGGTGGTTGTTACTCACCGCATAATCCAGCAAAGACGTTCCTGGTGTTCCTGCTTTTGGGAGCAGGAATCAATGCACACCCGTTACTGCCAGCTGAGAATATCAATATTCAGGGATGGGAAAGAAAAAAACAATATGAAACACAGTGATACCAGCAAGATCTTCAGTTTCTTGGCTTTCCTTATTTGGCTGTGTTAAAAAAAAAAACAAAAACAAAAACAAACAAACAAACAAAAAACTAAAACACTATTTTGTTTATATTATTGAAGTTTTAAAAAATAGTTTGTCTGGTAAAAACCAGCCCCATTTCCTGTAGCTCAGTCAGGTTTTCCCGAGTCTGGTTCAGTGGATGGGCACCGTGCTGTGCCACCCCAGGGAAGGAGGAGCAGTCTCAGGAGAGGGTGGATTTCCTTTTCCTACAGCCAGGGTGGTGCCAGACCTCAGCCTCAGCGCTCCAGCTGTGTGACAGGTACAGCTGGAAGAGGGGCCTTGGCCATGGCACGCGGTGCCTGGGGCACAGCCTGCTCCTTGGTCAGTGAGGGCTCAGAGCTGCAGTTGCCAGCTCTGTTGGATTATCTGCTCTCTCCCTTGGGCCAGGCTGACTGCCAGGCTCCTCTCAGTGTGTATCATGGTCCCCACAACTGAACCCTGATTAGGCAATGGGGAGTAGTTTACCCCTTCAGACAAAAGTGAACACAGAAACATCATCAATGGGAATTGGTTATTTAGGGATATTTATTTAGGCATGATTCATGTAGGGTTGGAACTAGATGGTCTGTAAGACCCCTTCCAAGCCCAACCATGCTATGATTCTATTATTTATGTATATAGGAACAGAAATAACCCAGTTCAATATATGGGGAGAATGATCTGCAAGGCGGCACAGCCAAAGAGCAGAGCCTTGCCGGGCTGCAAGGTTTGCAAGAAACTCTTGCAGCTGACAGCCCTGAGCAGCAGCAGCGATCCCCAGCCAGGCTCTGGGAGATGGAGGGTGGGAAATGTCACATCTGGACATTTGGGAAATGTCACAGCTGGACACAGCTCCAGGTTCTGGTTCCAGCTCTCTTGGTTCCAGGGTCAGTCCTGCCTGGCCTTGGTGAGGGATGAGGGATGGCATCGTTGGTCCTTCCCTGCATTTCCCCATACAGAACAGGCAGGTGTCTGGAATAACTGTGGGATTCTGCTCAAGGACTGCCTGCCCTCAGACAGGAGGGGCTGTCCTGGAAGCTGCAAACCATAACAAATCCACCTGTTTGTCAGCTCTGGCCCCTGGAACACCCGGGATAACCGGAGGCTGGGGAATGCTGATCGCCAGCCTTGCCCACTGCCCACCAGCTGCTGCAGGAGATGGAGCTCTGGTTGGGTTCAGTGCCACTCTGGTCCTGCTACTGTCGTTGTTGTTGATTCTGTGCTTTCAGTCACCATCCGCGACACCTGGAGCACAGAAGAGCCCAGAGCCGCAGCCCTGCAGGGCCTCCTCCCACGGCACAGCTCCCGCTGCTTTGGGAGCGTTTGCTTCGCCACCTGCGGGCCCTGGGCACGGCCACCGCCCGCTTCGGGCCTCCTGTCCCGGTGCCGCCCATCTCCGTGTGTACCCCCCGTGCTGGCGGGCGAGCCGCAGCTCCCGGAGGGCAGAGAGGGGCCGGCGGCACCGGCGGCTGCGGGTCTGCCACCGGGCCGGGCCGGGCCGGGAGCAGCGGCGGTCCCGGCCGGGATGGGCCGGGCCGGGAGCAGCGGCGGTCC